>WSFP011470152.1:0-17838 GCA_009831015.1 Picea engelmannii | reverse complement strand
TTCTCTTATGTATTTATTGAAGAAGTGATATAAGTCATTCGTCTTTGTTTAGCAATCATTGACTTCGTCAATAATTACAATTATCATTGCTCATATATATGTTGAAGATAGTCATTAATGCTTGAAGTACTAACCACTGCAGCGCATTTTAGTTTTATTTGTCTTGTCTCGCAAGCAGGTGCCCTTATCAGTGGAATATCTTCTTTTGACTATCTCCTTCTTGGCAGTAATCTGTGAAAGGGAATCCTTATCTTGATCCATTAGCCCTTTAGCCCTTTTAGAAACCCAGATTACTAGGGACGTCTCCCTTGGACTAGCCATCCTAAATAGAAAGAGCTCCCCATCGAGGTGACAGTGGGTGGGGAAGTTCCTGTTACGCCAGTTTGAAGCCTTGACTCAAGCTAACCTAAACCCTTCCTACAAACTGTGCGATAACAACATGGATTCTCAATTTGGCAATCGGGAGGCCTACTTCAAGACCCAATCTAATTTGACAAACACTCAAAAGATTCTAGTCATTGAAGTGCACATGGAGGAGTAGGCTCTCACTTGGTAATAGAGACACAACTAGCTCCTAGCAACCACAAGCCAACCTTCGATTGACACTTGGGACAACATCAAGACAATAATCCAAAAACAATCCTACCCATTAGGGTACAAGAATACCATGTTGGCTCCATGGTCTGCAAGTTAGACAAATCATTGGACAAATTGTTCAACAATTCATTGAGGTAGTGAACAAACTACGCATTCCAATTCACTTCCAAGATGGAAGCCAAGTTACCTAAGGTCAACCCCACCGACCAAAAAAAACCTACTCCCTCTACTCAATCCTCTACAACTCCCAAGAGTCAACCTAACAGGAATGGCCAATACACAGAAACACAAAACCCCACCTCCTCTATTGGGACTCAAAACAAGGGAAGGTATTGTTCTTATCACAAGTGTTATGGACATTTTGATGGATTAATGTTGCACCCTACAGTCGAAGATAGCCAAGGCCTAGACCCTTCTTGTCAAAAAATAGCAGGGAACTAGGGATTTCAAGGTTAAGGTCACTAGCCCATCCTCGATTGATCCTCAGCTTATCTTGATGGCCAAGGATTACATTGACAACAACTTAGAGGCCTTATTTGCATAAAGCTATCAAATCAAGGACAAACTTACTTCCATCATTCTCAACGATGGTATCTAAAATAATTTGGTGTTCCAACAATTAGTAGAAGAATTGAAACTGCCAACCTCTATTCATCCTACTTTGTTCTAGCTTGGATAGGTCAATGAATCCAAACAACCCAATTTGATTACCTATAAGTGTTCCATCAGTTTTTCTATCAAATCCTTTTATGACACAATGGATTATGATGTCATCCCATTGCATTGCTCTGACACGATCTATGGAAAATCATATTATCTTGATACAAGGGCATAGTATGATGGCTACTACCATCGCTAAATCTTCACAAGGATGGTAAAGTTTACAAACTCACCTCCTCTTCTCCTATCCAACCTATACTTTCTTGTAGACCATCTGTGAAGTAGGTAAAGCTCAACAAATTTATGACATTCTGCATTATATGCCAAATCCAGCACAACAAAGAGAAGCTTTCTCCCTCCAATGTTTAGCTTATCATTGACTCATACATAGATGTCTTTGAAGAAATCAAAGGTTTATGTCTCGTTCAAAACATCCAACACTCCATTGACTTGGTTCTTGGTTCTTCCGTACCTAACTACCTTGCATGTCGAACATCACCTATGGAAAGTGGAGAAATAGAGAATAGATCACATAATTGTCGGAAGGAAATAAAATGTAGCCTAGCACATCTCCGTGTGAATCTCCTGCATTGGTTGTGTTACCCCATAGCCTAGGGTTACCTAGAGGACATCATGTCTCATGGCCCACAATGAAGGCAGTGAGCATGTTGATGGTGATGACTGGCATGTCCACCCATGACAGCCCAGCAGCCCCCCTCAAATTGCCTCTTCTACTTTGGATCAACCAAGCTCATCACATCCAGTCAACACAAGTGTATGGGAGATGGTAAGCCAACATCACCATGAGGTATGTTAGTCCTTTTTTCATGTAAGGTGTTGTTCTTAATATACTAGGCATGTGAATGAGGATCATTGGCTGAAGTTGGATAATGGATCATCAGCTCAAGAAGTTATGTTTGTTTCCTTGTTTAACCTTGGTGGCCAGCATCTGTGCCCTAGTCATGTGTTGTCACCCCCAAGAAAAAGGGGTTCTACTAGGGGGCCTTCACAAGGGTAACGTTATGTTTCCCCACCATACTTAACACTTACCATCTTGAAGCCTGCCACAATGTACTAAAATTCGGTAATGGGTCATTGTTCATTCTCTCAAGAGAAGAGGGGCTAAAGGCCCAGAGGTTGATTGCAGCTGCTAGCAAAAGAAGAATAAAGAAAGAATAATGCTAAAGAAAGAAAGAGATGATAGCAAAGGACTCTCAAAAGCCAGTCCATCCTTGAGCTCTACCCTTTCCGTATTCACCCCAGTCCCAAAGTAGTGATGTTATAGCTTGAAACTTTATAAAGGGGACTTGCAAATATGATAAAAGGACGATAAAAAGGCAGGTTAAGGGGTTTGCAAAAATGTAGTGCTTAGAAAGTGGTAACTCAAGAGAAAGTGCTCTCCACAAAGGCACTTGTTATCTCTCGAATCCTCCCTAGAGGAAAAGTCCAAACTTCTCCATGGGCAAAACCCAAGGACACGAACAGGCAGACCACCCATTGTCACCTCAACGACGTTGAATTTACACTTCTAGGCTAGGGTCACTAACCGAAGGGGAAATCCCATTTATCAAACTAAGTCCTGTCGTTGTAAATAAGGAAGGGTGAGGACAAGGACTAGCGTTGACTCGATCTTAACTTCTCTAAAGGTTTGATTCACTGAAACAAGAGAAGATAATATCAGATGACGTTCATTCATAGTCTATCATTCACAACAACTCAAATGGAAAACAGTAAAGTGTCTCTTAGCTATTTCATATACATCAAAGGTTCATTCATTAGATGTCATTCTTCCATGGTTATTCAAGTGCTTGTGAAACAAATATGTTCTAGGCAAGACCCAAAAAATAAAGAAAAAGATTCTTGAATGCTATTTTCAGTGCATTGTAATAGTCCGGCAGTCGAAACATTGGTTTCAGGATGCCTAGGGGGACTTCTAATATACTCAACGGTACGTAAAAATGAAACTCTGAGTTCAGGTGTTGTATAATGCAATACTACTCGAATGGGTACCAACAGGGGTTACACAGACTTCCTACAGGGCGAGATACAATCTCTAGACAACCCTCTGAACTCTCATGTATCCCTCCGTGTATTGATCTCAAACTGCAGTTTTAAATGCTCAACGACAACTCTTTGTCATTATTTATAGACGTTGGGTGCACATTTCTAGCCTAGATTACTACGGGTTTTGCCCAAAATGTTGACAACATCATCATCTGCTTGCATTTAAAAATAAATAAATAAATAAAATGAAGTGCTCAGATACGATGTTTTCACCAATGCATTTCCAGTGTTCATGCACCAACAAAGTTTCCAAGATTAAAATTCATTATAAGCTATGTTTCAAATTCCACTTATAATTGTTAATTACCTTGCACCACATAAATTGTAAAGTTCTTCAAAGCGAATTTTTATTCCTCACACATCTTTTAAATCATGGTTTATTAACAAAGTGCAAAGTAGGATGTCAATATAAAAATCATCAAACTATATATCCAAACTTGTCCTTCAAATAGATTAAAAAAATCGTGCATTCACATATCATTAATCTTATTATTACGAAGTGCCCAAATATTGAAGCAAGAAAACATTGAAATTCAATTTACATTTGATCATAACCAATAATCCATGTCAAAAAATGATAAATAAAGTGAATCGCTTCTAGCTAAGATGTGTTAAGTAAACCTTCATGTATCATTTATAAAATCAAACATTAATGAATTATTTTAAAAAAAAGTGAATTATTACTAAACCATTACATGACCAAACGATTTAAAGTAATGTTATTTTAAAACTTGACCTACGGGTCACTTACTCAACACAAAGGATGTTGTTGTCTGCAGGTTGAGGTCACAATCGTTGGGCGAGGACGTCAAGTCGAAAAAATAGTTTTAGGTCATGATTTAGCTCAGCATTTGATTGAATGGGAACGTCGATCGATGGCATTTGAGCAGTCAAGGATGAAAATAAAACCATGTGACCATGCAACCCCTTTATGTTGTTGAAATATTGTAACTGCAAAGAGTATTCTATTTATTATTGATGTATTATTCATTAGATGAATCCCCTTTTGTGGATTGATCATGTCGGGCATTGTAAATGACCAAATCCCCTTTTACGGATTGGTCAAACCCTAATTGTAATAAGAAAAATAAGAAGTCGGCCTCCAGAATTAATTAAAGTGGTTCTAACCACCCAGAAAGAGAAGTCGACCCTGCCAGTGAAAAGACACTTCGTTTTAGCTCCGGACGGATTGTATAAATAAAGGAGGCTAGCGCCTCATTTGTTCACTCACTCACTTGATCATCAGAGCGCAAGTTTGGAGCTGCAGTTGGAGAAGAAGGAAGAGAGAGAGAGGTGCATTACTTGGAGAGGACTTTCTGTAGTGTTTGGTTTATTCTCTTGGCATTGTATTGGCTATCTATATTAAGGAAGTTTTTGCTGGGTTTTCTCCCCCATGAGGGTTTCCCAGGATAAATGATGTGTCTCTTATGATTGTGTATTTCTCAATGATCCTATCTATGCTATGGTTATCTAGTGAATTGAAAAGAAACCTAATAATAGCTTAAACTCTAACATGGTATCAGAGCTAAGTTCAAGAGAGCATCTTTCACAAGAAGAAGAAAAAACGTCACTGTTGTCGTACATGAAAATTAGGGCTTTTTATTGAAGAAGAGTTTCAAACCAAACGCCATCTAGAAAAGTGCGCCCTAGCTCAAGGAACGCTTTGGCACCTTCAATGCACCTTTTCAGTGGTTAGATCTCCTGGAAAGTGAAACCCTAGTTTTCTACAGTACCAGAAGTACTAGAAAACAAGAAGTACCAGAAAACCAAAAGTACCAGAAAACCAAAAGCACCAATCCAGAAATCCACTAGTCAAGTTTGAAGGGGCAAAAGTTGGATTTTTTGAAATCCAAACACACCAGGGTACTCGCCTCCGCCAAGCGCACCTCCTGGTAAGTTCAAAATTCAATTTTGAGCACTTTCATTTTTTGGTCATTTTCCTAGCTCCAGTTAAAAGATGTTTGCAAGCACTAAGCTTGTTGACAAGCTAGAAGGTGTGGAAAACTTTCATGCTTGGAGGTATAGGATTGGACTCATTCTTGAAGAGAATGACCTAGCAAGATTCGTTAAAGAAGATGTACCAGAGCCCGTCGATGCTGCAGCTAAAGAAAAACACCAAAAAGACACAATTAGGGCCAAAAGTATCATTGCAGATTCTATCAAAGATCACTTGATTCCTCAAGTATCGTCAAAGAAGACTCCAAAAGAAATGTTTGATGCCCTAACTAGATTATATGAAGGAAAGAACATAAATCGGAAGATGAATCTAAGAACTCAACTCAAGAATACAAGAATGCAGAAAGGAGAATCAATCCAGGAATATTTCTCCAGAATATCAGAATTTAAACAACAGCTAGAAGCAATTGGAGATACTATAGACGAAGACGAACTCATAATGACGGCCCTTAATGGTCTCACAAGACCTTGGGATGCATTCATCCAAACTATTTGTGCTAGAAAGGAGAAACTACAATTTGACAGTCTTTGGGAAGAATGTATTCAAGAAGAATCAAGGGTAGCTAACCGAGAAGCTTTACTATCAAGAGATGAAGATCAAGCCCTAGCTACTCAAACTAAAGGAGGAAGAAAGAAGTCTTACTTCCAGAAAGAAACTCATAAGGAGTCTCAACCCCAAAACAAATTCATACATAAAGAATCTCAACCAAGGAGATTCCAGAAGTTTCAGAAAGGACAAAGAAAAGGAAAAGATTTCTCGTCCTACCAATGTTACCATTGTGACAAGATGGGACATATTGCAAAACATTGTCCAGCTAGACGAGAAGAATACAAGAAGAAAAACAAGAGGTATCATGCCCATGCAGTTGAAGATGAAGAGCCACCCACAAACATGATAAAAGAACGAATTGAAGACTATGTCTTAATCTCGGCCCTCTCGGGATCAGTATCACTTGGTGAGGACATGTGGCTCATTGATAGTGGTGCTTCCAAGCACATGAGAGGTCAAAGAGACATTCTCTCTTGCCTTTTAGAAAAGAAGTTTTCTCAGAAAGTTACACTTGGAGATGATTATCAATACCCCATCAAGGGAGTAGGAGAATCAAATTACAAGCTTAATTCAGGAACTCCAATGAAGATGAAGGATGTACTCTATGTACCAGGTTTGGCAAAGAACTTACTCTCCATATCATCTTTAGAAAAGAAAGGCTTCAGAGTTGCCTTTATAGATGTAGAAGTTCTTATGTGGGCCAAAGGAAAAACCATGGAAGAAGCAATTGTTATTGTAAAAGAAGAAGGTGGCTTGTATAAGCTAAACAGTCACTCAGAGGCAGCCATGACCCACTCCATTGAGAATCCATGTGAACTTTGGCATAGAAGATTAGCCCACATCAACTACAAGGCATTACCATATGTAAGCAAGGCAGTCACAGGTCTACCAGAGCTCAAGGTTGACCATGAAGGTGTGAGCAATGGATGTGCACAAGGGAAGAACATCAAGAACCATTTTCCAAAGAGAGACAGTAAAGCAGAAGGAGTCCTAGAACTCATTCACTGAGATGTGTGTGGCCCAATGCCATCATCCTCCATCAGTGGGTATGTATACTATGTATCTTTTATTGATGACTATTCTCAGAAAACCTGGGTTTACTTTTTGAAATCAAAAGATGAAGTGTTCAGTAAATTCAAGGAATTCAAAGCCTTGATAGAGTATATTTCTGAAAGAAAGATCAAGATACTCAGGTTAGATAATGGAGGACAATACACCTCAAAAGGGTTTGTAAACTTTTGCAAAGATGTCGGGATCAAGAGGGAGATCACCACTCCCTACAATCATCAACAAAATGGTGTAGCAGAAAGAAAGAATAGAACTATAATGGAAGCAGTGACGACCATGATCCATGATCAAGATCTCCCAATGTGCTTATGGGGAGAAGCAGCAAAAACAACAATATATGTGCAAAACAGATTGTCCCATAGTGCACTTGGGTTCAAGACCCCAGAAGAGATGTTCTCCGGAAAGAATCCAGAAGTAAGCCATCTCAAAATATTTGGCTGCCCAGTATTTGTACATATTCCAAAAAAGAAAAGAACCAAGTTGAACCCTTCAAGAAAGAAGGGAATATTTGTTGGATACTGTGAGGTCTCCAAGGCCTTCAGAGTTTATATACCAGGTTACCATCATATTGAGATTAGCTGGGATGTAACCTTTGATGAAGATGCAGCACTCAAGAAATCGAGAAGATGTCAGCTTGAAGAAGTATATGAAGAACCTGTAGCTCCTAGAGTTGCAGAACTAGTGAGGGAAGTCATAGCTTCCCCTGATGAGGAGATTCTAGAAGATCATGACATAGTAGAATCTCAAGAACCTCCCCAGATGACGATCTCCCACAAGAGAAAGCTAGCCTGGGCAAGGGAACTTATTCAAGATGGAGAGAAGTACGGTGTCTGCGAAGGAACCATGAGACAAGGGAAGAAACCAAAGCCATTCTCCAGTTATATGGCTTTGATGTGTGATCTCTTAGAGAAGGAGCCTACCTGCTTTGAAGAACCCATTCAGAAGAAAGAATGGGCAGATGCCATGACAGAAGAATACCAATCCATTATAAAGAATGATGTATGGGAAATAGTTCCCAGACCAAAGGGCAAGGATGCGGTATCTTCCAAATGGCTTTTCAAAATAAAACATGATGCTGATGGAAGTATTGAGAAATATAAAGCAACGTTCGTTGCTCGTGGCTTCTCTCAAAAGGAAGGCATTGACTATGAAGAGACATTTGCTCCTGTAGCCAGATACACTTCGATCAGAACCATCATAGCCCTTGCAGCTAAGAAGAAGTGGAAGTTACACCAGATGGACGTGAAAACAACTTTCTTGAATGGTGTCATTGAAGAAGAAGTGTATATAGAACAACCTCAAGGATTTGAAGTTGAAGACATGAAAACTCATGTGTGCAAGTTGAAGAAGGCTCTGTACGGATTGAAGCAAGCTCCTAGAGCTTGGTATGGAAGGATTGACAGTTTTCTGACGAACTTGGGCTTTACCAAGAATAAAGCTGACTCTAACCTTTATTTCAAGGTTATGAATGATGAGCCTATTATATTGTTGTTGTATGTGGATGACTTATTCTTAACTGGAGAAGAAAAGCTCATCACTGAATGTAAGAAGAAGCTCGCTGCAGAATTTGAGATGAAAGACCTTGGCCTAATGCACTATTTCTTAGTTCTTGAGGTATGGCAGAGCCCAAAGAGCCTAGTGGAAAAACTCGGCATCGGCAAAAACTCAGCAAGGGTCCTGAAAACATCGCCTCGGAAAAACTCGGTGAAAAAATCGAAAAAAATCGAAAAAAAACTCGGCAAACATTAAAAAATACATAATTTATTCATTTTTTTTCAAAATTTTAAACATTTTTCAATATATAAAGAAACAACAACATCATATAAACAGATAGGCACATAAATATGGAGAAAGAACCAATACATCAAAGTCATTACTGAAAGTCTGAAACCAATACAATTTTTTTTTCCGATTTACCGATTTTTTCCAATCTGTGGCGAGTTTTACCGATTTTTTCCGAGTTTTGCCGAGTTTTTCCCGAGTTTTTCAAAAAAACGTGATTTTTTCAAAACCCAAAAAATCGTGATTTTTTGTTTGAAAAAATCGGCAAGCTGAAAAACTCGCAATTTCCCCGATTTTTGTCGATTAATCGGCGATTTCTTCTACTAGGCCAAAGAGGATCTTCTTTAACCAAGGGAAGTATGCAGTTGAAATCCTGAAGAGATTTGATATGTTGGAGTGCCCCTAGTTGATACTTCGTCAGAATTGATTGATGCTACGCTGTACAGACAGATCATTGGATCGTTGATGTATCTGACGAACACCAGGCTAGATATATGTTTTGTTGTGAACACCTTGAGTCAATTTCTGGTAGAACCCAGACATGTTCACCTAGTTGTTGTAAAACATGTGATGAGGTATCTTAAGGGTACATTAGATTGTGGTCTCAGTTATGATGGAGATCATGACTTCAGACTGAGTGGATATACTGATTTAGATTGGGCTGGAAGTGTCTCTGACAAAAAGAGCACTTCAGGATGTTGTTTCAGTCTGGGGTCGGCCATGATCTCAGGGCAGAGTAGGAAGCAATCAAGCATTGCTCACAGCACGGCAGAAGCAGAATACATTGCTGCATGTTTTGCCAGTTGTGAAGCCATATGGCTTCGGAAGTTGTTGACAAGTTTATTCGATCTAGAGATCCTATGTGATAACCAGAGCTGCATAAAGATAACCGAGAACCCTGTGTTCCATGACAAGTCAAAACACATAGAGATACGATATCATTACATCCGTGATATGGTGCAGAGAGGAGCCATAAAGCTCGAATATGTTAGCACGGATGAACAGGTTACTGATGTGTTGACCAAGCCTCTATCTCGTGTGAAGTTTGAGCACTTTCGAGATAAGCTTGGTGCAGTCCGTAAGGACCTCCCTCGAAAGGGGGAGTAGTGTTGTGATGCCAACCCCATGACGATGTGCCAGCCTAGTGCTGTGAAGCCAGCCTCGTGCTGATGATGTGCCATCCTTGTGTTGTGATGATGTGTCAGCCTAGTGTTGTGATGCCAGCCTCATGCTGATGATGTGCCAGCATCATGCTGATGATGTGCCAGCCTCATGTTGTGATGATGTGCCAGCCTAGTGTTGTGATGCCAGTCGCGTGCTGATGATGTGCCAGCCTCGTGTTGTGATGATGTGCCAGCCTAGTGTTGTGATGCCAGTCGCGTGCTGATGATGTGCCAGCCTCGTGTTGTGATGATGTGTGCCATCCTCGTCTTGTGATGATGTTGTCAGTATCATACTGTGATGTCAGCTTCATGCTAATGATATTGTGTAGCCAGTCTTCTACTGTGATGCCAGCTTCGTGCTGATGATATTGTGTAGCTAGTTTCGTGTTGTGCTGCCAACTTCGTGCTGAAGACTCTCAGCCTAGTGTTGATGTTGATGATGCTCCAGCCTTTGTGTTGTGTTGTTGCTGCTATTGATGATGAGAAAAACTTCCGATGATTCATAGATACGCCAGTCAATGTTCCAAGATGTTGTTGATGATGTTGCCCTCTCTCTCGCCTGATGTTGTTGTAGAATACCCTTCTTGTTAAGGGGGAATGTTGAAATATTGTAACTGCAAAGAGTATTCTATTTATTATTGAGGTATTATTCATTAGATCAATCCCCTTTTGTGGATTGATCATGTCGGGCATTGTAAATGACCAAATCCCCTTTTGCGGATTGGTCAAACCCTAATTGTAATAAGCAAAATGAGAAGTCGGCCCCCAGAATTAATTAAGGTGGTTCTAACCACCCAGAAAGAGAAGTCGGTCCTGCCAGTGAAAAGACACTTTGTTTTAGCTCCTACCAGATTGTATAAATAAAGGAGGCTAGTGCCTCATTTGTTCACTCACTCACTTTATCATCAGAGCACAAGTTTGGAGCTGCAGTTGGAGAAGAAGGAAGAGAGAGAGAGGCGCATTACTTGGAAAGGACTTTCTATAGTGTTTGGTTTATTCTCTTGGCATTGTATTGGCTATCTATATTAAGGAAGTTTTTGTTGGGTTTTCTCCCCCATGAGGGTTTCCCAGGATAAATGATGTGTCTCTTGTGATTGTGTATTTCTCAGTGATCCTATCTATGCTATGGTTATCTAGTGAATTGAAAAGAAACCTAATAATAGCTTAAACTCTAACATATGTGTCGAATGGGGTCCTAACTGTGATTGAGGGTTTGATGACAACATGAGGGGAAACTCAAATCGCACGATTTAGTGGTGATGGACGTCAACTCGAATGGTTTACAGTCGTTGGTTCTTAGATGGGGTTATCAGATCATCGGTTTTACAGTGCAGTCGTTGGTTTTTTTAATACCAAATCTGATATGAACAAGGTAATGGTGAGCTCTGTCTCATAAAGAAGTTACACCCATGTATATGTAATGTCCCCCACCTCTTGATGACGAGGTCTGGAGAGACTCACTAGTCTAGCTATCCCCACTAGACTATAGTCTTAGGCATCTTGGGGACAAAGTCAACCAGAAGACACTTCCTAAACATAACATTCTATTACTGAATTGACTTTGTGTGGAAATGGGTAACTCAATGAAGGAAAAGAAAAGGTGAGTTAAAGTTAAGAGTTAACCCTAGGGCTTAACTAACTCAACAGATGAATAGACTGGAGCTATAAAAGAAAGGGCAAGGCGCACTTCTAAGGCATTCTGGATTATTATCTTATTTTGCATTGGAGCTCTTGAGCACAAGCAGTTTTGAGGGTTTTGAGTCTAAAACCCTAGAGATCAACTCAGTGGTGAAAGATTCCACCTACCTTGATCCAAGCTTGGTCTTGGAGGTGAAATAATCCTCCCACACCATTCTACAGTGTTGCGGGGGTCTGATCTAGTGGCAGAGGCAAGCTAGTGCGCAACCTAGGGGGGAGCACCACCTTGAGGAGTTTCGCTCGATCTGAAGAAAGGAGGGAGCTTCTTGGCAAAGGAGCATCTGGGTTTTCTTCGTATGGTCCCTAGCATCATTTCTAGTCTATTCTGGAGGAGGTTATCCTAGCAGTTTATTTAATGGAGCTTGGCACGACTTGGAGGAGAGAGGGGCACATTGCAAGAAGTGGTTTTCCTTGTTTATTGGCCCAGATATTCATAGATTATCTTGAGATTTCGTCAACTTGTTCGTATTGGGCCGATCTATCATTCTGGAGATGTTGGTGGCAGTTGAACGCTCCTAGAGGGGAGAACGAAATCTTGTCGATTCAGTCAAACCAGGAGGGCGCAAACCAGTTGAGGGTTTGCTCAGTTGGAGGACCAGAACTTCTCCATTCAGCGTGAAACTTGATCAGGAGGATTCTACTAGCCCGATCTATATTCCAAGAAAGTTTGGAGGCATTTGGAGCAAAGAACGAGGAGGGTCGAAACTTGAGGGTTCATCGACAGCCAAAGCACTGCGCAACTCAACCAATTGGAGGGGTTCTGCAGTAGATTGGACCAAGTTCTCTTATCTTTAGTCTTCTCTTGTATGTTGTTAGCTTTTGGAGGATTAGATCTTCTTCTCAGACAGACTTTGGGAGGCTATTATCATTGTATTGCTTATTATTGTATCGGCTAGCAACCCATCTTTGATATTATTGGGGTTTTCTTCCAGATCTGCAGATCTCTTGTTCAAAGGATCTTCCTACTATCTAAATAAAGGTCACATATGACATTATTGGTCCTGTACTGGTGTTCTTTGTGTATCTTGTCTTGTTTATGATTATATGCTTCAAATCTATTATTCCATTGCTTAATCAACATCAAGTAAACCCTAATGCGCAACTCCATGAGTAAACCTACAAATACATAAGCAAACATAACAATCAGTAAACAGTTAGTGTTCCGAGCAAAAAAAAATTCTTCGGAACATTATAGTATAGCACGCCGCGATTTGACTCATGCAAGGGAAATGGACAGGGGTTTTATTGAAAAAGTCGGGCGAGACTTCTGTCACCAAGAAAATCGCGTTGCAATAAAAGAAAATACGCAATTTTATTTTGATCTAGGTTGTCAGATTGAGGGGTTTTACATTTCGATGGTGCTTCAGATTAAAGTTTACCTCAAGGATTTGGATCGAGGGCATGCCGAGGGGAACAAGGTTAAAAAAAAATGACAGATTGTGAGTGCTTCAAAAAACGAAGAATCAAATCGCAGTATTAAGAAAGTGCACCTAAACCTTGTGACTGGACGACCCAAAATATCTTGAGAATGATGAGGGGTTCCAAATTTATCATTGGTTAGATCAACAATCAGATTTATCGTTGGTTACACTAGTTTTGGAGCCAAAAGAAACTTAAAACCCTAAGATCGATTTAAGTTATTATGAGCTATGTTTTGAATCCTTGGGGTGTGACAGCTCATGAGGTCAACCTGCATAACAAAGTAAGTCAGATCTAGATTCCTATCAGTGCCAACCCTGCAAAATACTCACTGGAAATTTGGTTAGCACAAGAAAATTTTTGAATGAAAGATGAATCATTAAAGCTCAAAAAGGTATTAAAATTTGATGGAAGATATTAGAATGGTTTCTTTTTATTGGAAAAATCTTCATGAGGAAAAAGAGTCTCCCATTGGGCAAAATTTGACGGAAGATATTAAAATTTTTTCTTTTTATTGAAAAAATCTTCATGAGGAAAAAGAGTCTGCCATTGGGCTATGGGGTCACTCAGATCCAAGGTAATTAATAAAACGATTTTGCTAGTGTATTCCCTAACTAGGGGTTGGGGGAAGAGCACTAGACTTAGGGCAACTAGAGTCTAGGCTAGAGGGTGTTGAATCAATAACTACAAACAACCTACAGCATGCTAGTATTCAGCGAAAAAATTCAGACACAATAGAAAGAAATCATTAGATCTTTTTCAAATATATCTAAGACAAAACAGAAAAGTAAGGGGTTAGAGTTACCTCCTAAATCCTCATCTTGTTCCTCTAACATGTAATATGCTTCACTTCAACATTGGGTGTCTAAGCTACCCTCCATTGAAGCAATAAATTCACCCAAGAAAATGAAAGACAATAACTTGCAGCAAAATATCTTTTTCTTATTCTCCAATAAATTTCCACCAATTTACAAATGAGAGGCACTCCTCTTTTATAAATGAAGAGGAGGCATGAATCCATTTACAAAACAATGGTCAGAATCAAAAACCATGGGCAAAATGTTATTTTAGATGTGCTCTTACAAATAGAAATATGATTTTTCCGCTTTTCATGGTGCATACTCTTCAGGAAAGAGTCAAAGTGGACCAAAAAGTCCAACGTGCCACTTTTTTATGGAAAAAATCATGTGTCAAATCAAAATCTGCCCTTTTACTTCAGTTGTGAATTATGCATGTGTTCAAATAGGAAATGGGGGCTCCATGGATCAAATAATACTCCAATGTGTAATAACCACCTAAGACGATGGCTTTAGCCCCCTAGGACATCATTAATTTGTAGTTTCCAAGTGATAATCTCCTAGTAAGCATAACAATTAAACTACTTTTGACACTTGCCTAAGTTTTACCTAGGAAAACATTATTGATTGTATTAAGTAAGTCCATTCCAAGGGAAACCCCATATTTCCTAAGTTTTCAAGTAAGAGATAGGCAATTAATGAAGTTAGTGACGGAAAGGGAAGGGGGATGATCATGTGATGCTTCTCAAAGTTGTAGACATGCGTAGCTTAGCACTTTTTTTTATAGTAGCCTTCTTGAGGGAGTCTTACTACTTAGGTCTGCACACACTTCCCCTTTCTTTTCTTTTGATTGATCATTTTTTCTAGGTCCTTTTTTCTTTAGATAAGCATTTTTCTATTAGGACTTTGAAAGGGGGGGGGTTGTTATCGCACAGTTTGTAGCTAGGAGCAAAGGCTATAAAGTAGAAGGCCAAACTGGCGTAACAGAGACCTACCCCACCCAATGTCACCACAATGGGGAGGTCCTTTCTGTTTAGGGAGGCTAGGCCGAAGGGAGACGTCCCTGGCAATCTGGGGTTTGAAAGGGAAGGGCTCAAAGGATTTTCCCCTTTCACAGATTACCGCCCAAAAAGATAGTCAAATAAAGTATAACCACGGAGAAGGCACCTGCTTGCGAGACAAGACGACAATAAAACTAGTACGTGCAATAATGGTTAGTACTTCATAAATCAGTGACTATCTAAGTTCAATATATGAGCAAATGCAACAGTAAATATTGACGAAGTCAATGTTTGTAATAATGACAAAGGCAATATAATGTTACTTGTCAGTAAATACTAGAATAATATAGCATCCAATGAATATAATCACTCCTTGAATCAAATCAATGCATTAAATATCATTTGGTTGCTCACATATAATAGATTGCTATGTCAAGATGAAATATCCTAGGGGTGACGTCAGCTTTTAGGGTTAGTTGTTAGTTAGAGTTTCAAATTAATGAGGTTTTGAAAGCTTGTTTAGTCACTATCACTTCAACGCTAGAGTCTAAGGATCAGTGCCTAAGGGTTAATGGAGTCAACAAGTGATGGACGCAACAGTTGAAGGGCAAAAGTTTTCTAAGGACTAGAGGGTAGGTTTTCAAGGTGTTGCTAAAGCAGGGCCTTGAAAGTAGAAACCCTAAGAGTGAAAGATCCACTTGGTGTTGCAAAGGCAAGGCCTTGTGCTCTCTCCTCTTTCCCGGCAAACGGCTAGCACAATAAGGAAAAATTAACCAAGACATGAGGTTTTGATGAGGGAGACGTTGCTAAAACAAGGTCTGTCAACAAACCCTAGATTGGTACGGCCCTAGTGTAGTAAGCCTAGGCTAAGGACGTCTCACTCTTCTTGGCTTCCAAAAGATAAGGCTAGCATGAGGAATGAAGAAAACAAGTGTAGCTAATGCTAGGCTCTATTTTCTTATTCAATGGTTTAAAGTCTCTTTGTCAGGGGACATGAGACAACAACCTACTTGTGTGGTTGTCCCCTAGGGTTTTGATTCAGCAATATATAAGTAATATGCAAGAGATTTAAACTACAACCATTCAAAGAGAAGTTTTGCAAAAAAAACACTTACATTTCATGAAGAAATATCCAAGCAAACCCTAGTTGTAACACCTTCCTTCCAAAGTGTTAGTGATAAATGTTGTCATGGGCTCGAGAGCATTCGGGTCTGCAAGTTGCACGAAATGATCAAGCGCAGCACAGGAGAATCCCTGTTTTTCCAAGTAGCAGGTCAAGCGAGCGAGCAAAATGTCGTCGGCAGCATCCAGGGTCTATTTTTGCGAAGCAGATCAACGGTCGGTGGGTAATTGCAGTCAGCCGAGTCACGCCAAGTATAGCACAGAAGTTTTCAAAGAGGAGGACGGTCAGAAGTCTCCGTGGAGAACTCGTGAAGTAGCGAGAAGACAGGAGCCGTCCATCTGAGTAGGACAGGTGGCAGAGATTGGTGATCTCGCGAACTCGGGAGTTCGCAAGGTAAAGACCCAAGTATTGGGTACTCAAGTCGCGAGGACACGAGGAGCGAGAAGGGGAATAACCGTTAGATCTGGATCAAGGAGAACCATTGGATTCGCACGCGGGATCGCGTTTCGAGGCCTCGCAAGAAAAGGCTCGAGGATTTGGGCACGGGGATCGCGAGATTGCGAGAAGCGATGTCCCGACAGCTGGAGGCAATGGGGGCCATAGCAGAGTCGGCGAGTGGAATACAGGTGGCACGAAGCCTCGGGATCTCGCCGCGAGAAGTCCCGAGGTATTGGTGTTAGGATCCGTGAGACGCGAAGTGCCGAGAGAATTTCGGGCCCGGGCCCACGGCATCGCCGAGAGAAGTAAGAACCGTCAGATCTCTGAGGGACACGTGGTGCGCGATTGGGCTCCTCGCCTCCTCCCCCATCATAACTCTAAAGCAGAAGGATTGACTCCCCCCAGCCGCAAGTCGCGAGGTGCCAAGGGCGTCCAGAGCCTGGGCCCACAGTATCGCCGAGGAGATCTCAGTCGTCCATCCAGAAGGACACGTGGTGCGCGATTAGGCTCCTCGCCTCCTCGCTCCTCGCAACTCTGAAGATCGAAGACCAGCCTCCTCCCAGCCGCGAGACGCAAGGCGCAGAAAGCACCTTTGAAGATAGGCACAAGGTCACAGCCCGTGGTCACTTGGGGGTGGTAAACAGAGCTGCGCAAAAGGCCGAAGCGTCGGGTTTAGCTGCAGAAGGGATCACTGTATTCTCCAGGTGCCAGTTCAACTTGATCTCCATCCTGATACCTGCACGGAGTGAATGAAGAAGAGAGAGGGTGGTTGAAACCTCGCCTCACTCATTAATTGCAAGGTATGGATGTCCCGGTAGGAAGCCTGCCTGAGATGGTCCTCTGTACTGGTTTTCCCACAGAAGCCATGCCGATGTCCTCGACTCACCAGGGAAGTCTGCGCACGCTAATTCGACATTTAAGGGCTCAACTACCCCGTAGCATGAGCCACGCAAAGTTAAGGTGGCGTATGACAGAGAAGTGCAGGCCAGATTTGATTGAAGAGCACCCCATCCTGAAAGTTGAAGGCGCCTCTGTTGGGCAATTGTTTTAGGAGTATATATACTTAGTTTTGATATTTTTCAAGGGATCGATGGTTGAGCAAAGCTCCCGGTTGCAAACTTTGATAAAGCACTGTTACTCTGGTTATGTATAGACTTTTGAGACTTCTTGCCTTATGAATGCCAGTTTCTTTTACGTCTTTGTTATACTGTGTTAGAACAGCTCGGAATTGGAGGATTCAGTCGAGTTGTAGCTGTTATAGCATGATGTATGTTGGATCACTGTAATAGTTACGTTGTCTCTGATCAGTTCTTGTGATTTTCTCAGCGCTGAGTGACTTGGAAATGGAGGATCAAGTCAAGTCCCTTTTTCAGTTTCTCGAGACCCTGAACCAAGAGGATCTTGTATTCAGGGTCTTTCTTCTGCAAAGTTGTTTGTTCACCTTCCTTACCAAGTCTTCCACCTGCTCATCTTTTAATCAACCCACTGGCTGAAGTTAGATCAAGACCTCCTTCGTCCCATA
>WSFP011470151.1:0-17838 GCA_009831015.1 Picea engelmannii | reverse complement strand
CCCACGCAAATAAACGGTGGTTTGAATCCACGCACCAACCATATTAGAACAAGGGTCATATTACGTAACACGCGACCAAGGGTTGGGGCTAGGCACCGGCCCGGTCGCGGCCCAACCATGAAAAAAACCCACTTTAAATAGAAGTTGGAACATACACATAACAAGAACCAAAGTATGGCGTAGTGGTCACGGAGGCATTGTTAAGTCGTTGCTAGTGGAGGAGGTCGGCAGTTCGAATCTGGCCGACTACATACATTTTTGACAAACGAACCATTAGACAAATACTGAGGTGCCACGTGGCAGCCCGTGATTGGGCCACATGGCACCCAATCATTTGACCAGAAAACTACCACGTGTCAGTCGCCCATTGGTCCATGTCACTTTTCGTGTCGACTTCCGTACGTCCAGTCACCTGCCACACGTCGTTTCCGTACACTCTGTCATCCGTCGTACATCTGCCCAGTCAGCTTGCCACGTCAGATGTCGTATGCTCCATCAACTGCCACGTCACTCGAGCCACGTCATCCACTGACATCATCTGTGCCACGTGTCACCCTTCCAGTGGTGACATGTGTCACCTTTGGATTGGCCCAACCGTGTGCCAAAAGTGCCAAATCTGCCTGACACGTGTCACGCTCTGGAGCCACCATGTGTCCTGTACGGAATCTGCCACGTGTCATCGTACGGACCTGCCACGTGTCGTCCCCTGGTGCTGCCATGTCACCTGTACGGACCTGCCACATGTCCTGTATAGACTGACACGTGTCTTGTACGGACTGTATGGACAGGTACAGTCAGCATCCCAAAATTTTGCCTGTTTGGCTCGGCAGACAGAATGCGATATCTCCTTCATACGGACTCTGTTTGATATAAAAATTATACCACCGGAATTAGGAAGAAGAGCCGGACGCAATGGTATTGGTTTCGTTGGATTCTGAGCACTTTAATTTTTGAGCATTTTTCATGCCCTGACAGGCTTCTGAATCCGATTTCGGATCAGCGACGATGCTTAAGCAAGGGAAAAGTCAAAATTCATGAATGTTCTAGAAGGGAATCTTCTAGAAGATGAGGTGGCCTCTGATTGATTTGGATCTTACTCTCTTCTCTGATTTAGTGGGATCATCCTAATATCCTCATCCATCCCTCTTTCACCCTATATAAAGAAGGGATCTCTCATGGAAAAGGATAAGGTTGAAAAGGCTAAGGTTTGCATATGCATGAATAGTTCTGCTATAGATTATACTTGAGATAGCTTTCCTTTAGCTCTCTAAGTCATATTGTGGATATTATTCATCAAAGGAATTGGAGAAAATGTCTGTATGTTGGAGCAAAGAGCCATTGAAAGGGATCTTGCAACATCAAGGCATGGGTTTTATTCTCCACTTTCCATTTTAATATAATACAACAATACATTTCTTCCCTATAAAGGTGTCTTGGATTTTATTGTATAACGCATTGATATTATACATAGAATTCATTGGAATATATATATCTTTGTTCTCTCTCTCTTTTTTGGTTTGTGCTTCTTAAACAGGTTCACCATCTGGAAAATCCAAAGATGGAGTGAAAAGGACGACACTAGTGAGGATCAAATGTCATTTAAAAGGTATGTCTCTCATTCCTCTCTGAACTAGTTTATATGACAATGGACTCTAAGGTGAAGTTTGTATTTTGTCTTGTTTTGTTCTAGCTTCCTATGGAATTTAGGGAGATTAGTTTGTGTTCGCACTTACCGATTTGTCCGATAACAAAATTGGCGACCATACTGGTGATTACGACCTCTTTTTTGTTTTTTTCTTCTTATTTTTTTTTATCCTGCCTTTTTTTTATTAAATTCGTTCTCTGAGTCTGTGGGTAATCCATCTTGACTCTCTGGTCCTGAAATATCATTGAGAAATTTTGTCTTTTTTCCCATTTTTCTTTTTATTCAGAAATTGTTTCACTGTGTCCTGTTGACAGCCTGTGATGATTCCTTGTTGTTGCAATCTACTTGTGTAGACTAGAGCGACAACATGGAAATGTGCCTTGTTGACATCCTGCGATGATACTAGATCATCACACTGTACTCCTCTACAACCTACGACAATTCCTGTAGGAATTGTTGGGTGACAGTCATTTTTCTTTTCCTTTCCCAGATTTGTCTTTACTGCCAAGGATGAACTTTTGGTACTGGTGAATGATTGGTTTACAAAATTTTAGTCTGGATTTGATTGATTTTCAAGGATTTAAAGTCTTCTATACAATCTCTGCAAGTTTTGTTTCTTGACTTCTTGTCACAATGGTATAATCTCAAGATTGTGTTCCCGGGTGCTTGTTTGATAAGTAGTCCTTGATTTCTTTTGAGTTTTGGATCGTTTTTACTTTCTGGATTGTTGATTGATTAAGAGACAATTTTTGTTTGCATTGGGAATAGTGTTGAGAGTGTAATAGTTTTCTCAGACCATTATTTATTTTCTTCATTACATCTTTTTTCAATTTTTCAAAGGAAAGAACTGAAGTTTATTCTTCTTTTTAAGTAGTCTTTGTGAGAAAAAATTTCATTCATATATTTGTTGAAAAGAGAAATTGGAAAAGTTATTAGTTTTGATTGTTTGGAATCTATATCGTTCAAAAATTGAGAAATTGTACTTGTAGATTTTGTATTCTGGAAAAGAGAAACATTCTCCCTACTGTAATTAGAGTTCATTGAATGAAACATTTGAATTTTATCTCTTCTTTCATATTATTGGGTCAAGGTCAAATATATCATCAGTTTCATTTTTGTTTCCCTTTTTAGTAAACAACAACCTTTAAAATAAAATGCAATTTTAAAAATCTATTAGCAACTTTTATTTTCTAGAACTTTTCTACACCAAAATTAGCTAGGATATCGCTTTGGAATAGATTGTAAGGCACACTCTCCAAAGCATAAAAACACACAATAGTATCTTATGATAGGGAGAATAAAAATCCAATTTCTATGTTTTGTCCTGGGAATCCCTTCTAACACAAGGGTCAGTCATGAGGTCGCATTAGGACCGATGGAGTTACTCACCCTACTTTGTTGGTCTTAGTGTAGAGATTGTCCATATTATTAGGGGTCACTTGAGAAGAAAATATTGTAGGGACCTTCTCGAGTTGATTTAGGGATTAGATACCCTACCCTTGCGTGTGGATCAGACTGTCAACTGCTTCCCCAATCATCATTGTTGTAATTGGTAACCTTAGTGTCATATCTCTTTAGAGTCTTTACATGGGGTGACTATGGAGGGGCAAGTCTTCATGGTACCTAGAATTGACGTTGGCCAAACTCACTCGGGATCCTCAGAAGGTATACCCATGATTATGTGTGGGAGCTTGCACCAAGGTGTAAGTCCATTAAGCAGGTCATCAACGTAACTTTTCCACCCTCTTTATCCCAGCCCCTTCTTGTCTTGATTTCACGACATTGGATTTCATCACCAACTAGTGACTTCGAAATAAGAAGGTTTGTTTTCATGTTTGATATCTAGATTTCAATAGTGAGTGTTGTGTGTTTCTCTAGTTGGCCATATATTTATTTTATTCTTTATTTGGTGCGGCCAACATCGACCCTTGTCGTTCACATCGGATGCAAGTGTTACCTCCAGAAGATATGGAAGAATATACTCCTTTTCTTCCTAACTCACCAGAGGGTTCTCCTGAAGGAGCAGTCAATAATGATGTATCCTATGATATTGGAAGCTCTACTCCATTGGAGGAATCCATACTTACCATAAATCCATTATTGAGTGTTGTACGAGATCCACTTTTTCTCTAGATAAATTCATCGGGAAACGTTGTTGTTGAAGATTATACTGGAATACCTACTGGACCTCACGTGGATTCTGGTGTATATAATCCTCTCTTTCAGATTGATTCATTTAGAAATCCAGTTCATACTACTGGAAATTTTGATCCTAGCTCTTCTGGTCCTATTCGCTCTCTTTGGAGAACTTCTTCGAGATAAGATTTTTTGGAAAAACTAGGAATGAGTCATATGCACCAAAGGACCTCTAATCTAACTATGGCATCACATACGCATGTGACTTCCACTACCTATACAATACCCTTATATCATTTTATTGGCACGACTAGTAATGTTGTCACAGTCTTAGACCAATTGTTGGTTGGTTCTCACACAATTGTTCCTCTCCAGCTTGCTAACTCTACCATGGTCCCACAAGTTACGCTTGTTTCTATTGAAAGTGCAGTAATCACTCAAGATCCTATTGGAACACCACTTCCTCTTAGACCAAATCTGTCACTTCCACCTGGGTATCATGCTCTAAATACTTCTATTGCTAATCCTGCCAAGAATCCATATGGAGGGGCTAATATTTTTGTTCCTCCTGGGTATAATGTTGCTAGTAGTTATGTTCCTACACCTACCCATCTTCTCTTCAAGGGGGCTAACATTCCTCCTCCACCTTCACCTAGAGGATTTAATTGTCCTGGCCCAAGTAGCTCCAATCAAATTGGAGGCACAAGTCATTATGTCACTTCTGGTTTTCAAATCCCTGTTGGAGGTCAACCTCAAGTTGGGGGTCATAACCCAATGTATGGGAAGTATATCCCCGGATTATAGTCTCAACCTTGGAATTTTTATTTCCAAGGCAATAAACAACTACCTGGGGGGAAACCTCCTCAAGTTAATTCTTTTGTACCCCCCTAATCCTAGGAAACCATATCCAGTTTCTATGAATCCTACCTGGGCTCAAGTTTTTCAGTCTAATGATCCTTCCCAAGGACTCTTACCCAATCAACCAACTCAAGTTGTATATTTGACTCAAAACCCTCCACTGTTGAATTTGACAGGACCCTCTAACTATCTACAGACTTCTTATGGTTCTATTGGTATATCTATGGGACTACCTCCTCAGAATTACCAGTTTCCTCACGTGAATAGACAACTATCGTTTCTTTCTACTTCGGATTTATCATATTTATCAGATTTATCTAGGATTTTGAATGATCCTATCTTGCATTCTCCTTATTGGTCGGTCATACCTGCCAAGTTACCATCAGACATTCCTAAGTTTGATGACTAATCAGGGGAAGATCCAAATAATCACATCATGACTTTCCATCTTTGGTGTTCATCCAACTCTTTGATGGATGACTCCATTATATTACGTCTTTTTCAATGAACTCTTATGAGTTCGACAACCAAATGGTATATTGAATTTCCACAAGGTTTATTCAATGACTTCAATACCTTAGCTATGGATTTCTTAATGCATTACCAGCTACCAATTCTATACGAGGAAAGAACCGAAATTTTGAGTTCATTTAAACAATCCTCGTCCACTCACATTTCTAATCATATTCATGAGTGGAGGAGGAGGGGACGCTTAATCAAATTTCCCCTTCCTTATCAAATATTGGCTTAGTGGTTTACCTAGTCACTCATTGTTCCTATAGTCTATGATGTTTCCATGGGTGGTGTCGTCACTGAAGAGAAGGTGATTAGTCGTGCTCAATACTTGGATCTCGTTTATTCACAAATGGAAACACTATATGAATTTATCCCTGATGCTCCTCGCCCGTCTACAAATCCATCCCCAACACCCCCAGTAGCTTCTCATGTTGTTGATGGCATGATTGGCACTTTCCACACTGAGAATTAGTCTAAACAAACCAGTCATGCCAATCCTAAGTCTAATACTTCTAATGTACAAAATAATTCTCCTCCAACTCCTTCTCCCGATAAAACTTCTGAAGTTAATTCGGTACAATCTACACCTACCGGTAAAAATCAAAATAAATGGAAAGGGAAGGGAAAGAATAATGAGGGAAAAAATAATAATCAACAATCCGATAAACCCAAGACTCAGCATGTTGATGACAAATAAAAGAGCAAACCTTGTTATCCTTGTCTTATCTATGGTGAGGATCATTATATGAAAGATTGTCCATGACGTGTTGAGGTTACTAAGTTCTTGCAAGTGATCGTGACACCTCCTACCCTCGTTGTTTTGTCACAACCTTTTCCTTCTTGGCAGAAGTCTCAATTGGTCATTCATGACCAACCTTATCCCTCTACCACATCTTATGTACTTATGTGTACTGGTGACTCCAAGAAGAATGAAGTTGCAGTCTCTACTCGTGCCAAAGATTATTTACCTTCGAAAGAGAAAGTTGATGATTCACCACCTCTGTTGGTTCAAACTCCTCCATCAACTTCACCTCCCAACAATCCTCTTCATATCGAACGACCAATTCTAGACACAGTTCTTTATCTTCCTCCTAAGGGCGTTGTTCGTAAGTCGTCGTTTAATCCTCACGCACATGATGCTCAAAACTACAATATTGTAGAACATCTTGCGTAGGCATCTTCTGCGATGTCGTCTCTTGAAGTCCTTCAAAATTTTCCTATGCAATGTAAGGCACTATTAAAGGATATTGGTGGAATTGATCCTATTGATATGAACTTGATAATATTTGACTTGGAAGATCATATTCCAAGGCTTCCTCCTCAATTAGCATTTCAGATACAGGTTATTGTGGAAAATAAGAATATTTTTTGAACCATTATTGATGAAGGAGCCTCGACTTGTGTCATGTCCATCACTTGTTGGAAGGCCATTGGCTCTCATGCCCTTACTGAGTCACAAAATACTCTTAAATCATTTAATGGTACAAGATTTAAACCTTCCAGTGTTCTTCCTTCATTATCTATTACGTTAGAAGGCAAAGCAGTTACTGTTGAGGTTAAGGTCTTTGATGCACCTCTCGATTAAAACCTTCTACTTGGTTGTAGTTGGATTGACTCCATGTGTACAATTGTTTCTACTCTTTTCTGTGTGATATGTTTCCCTCACCAAGGAAAATTTGTTATTGTCGATCAACTTGCTTTCTTTAATTCGGATTCTCGTACTAGTAACATACCTTTCACGAAAACACCTCCCAGTTATGAGAATGATGGTGTGGATCTCTTAAAAGATTCATCGTTAATGGGTACATTCCCCATTACACCTCCTGATATTCCTACTCCTTTTTTGGCCTCAATTAACATGATATCAACCACTATTGGTGAAATCCCTGAGTCTCATGACCCTTGGATAATACCTAGCTCTGACGACTATCTTCGTTACGATGAAAGAATGCCTTTAAGTCTGGTAGAATTGGCTTATCAAGATATTCAATCGACAACTCCCTCTCCTCATTCTCTCTTAGATATGTCCCCATATCCATTTCATGTATTCTTTCACACCTATCAAATGATTATGAAAATCATGTCTATGGAAGATACCCCATGGGACGATGGGTATCATCGTTCTATTCTATTCCTGGAACCTGAGACTATAGATATTTATCAACGGATTTCAGATATGTCTATTGTTTTTACTTTTTCCCTTGTTCCTGAACCAATACACGATGTTTTGTATGAAGGGAACTTATGTAACATTTCACCCACCATCCCTTTATATATTTTTATTAAACCTCGAGTTGTGGAAAATTTTCACATTGTACAACCTTACATGGATGATTTACTAGCGCATTCCATGCATCGTCAATATCACTCGACACATTTATAGGCCATTTTCCTATGTTGTCTCTATTATCGCATACGATTGAATCCACATAAATGTTTTTTTTGTGTGTATTATGGATGACTTCTTGGTTTTATCATTTCAACACATGGGATTAGGGTGGACCCTCTGAAAGTTGAAGCTATTCTCAATCTGCCTCCTCCTTCTACATTGAGCCAACTCCAAATTTTGCAAGGGAAGGAAAACTTTTTACATTGATTCATCCCCAACTATGTTGAATTAACGAAAGGTTTTACTCAAATTCATAAACAGGGTCATGATTTTGTATGGGACGACATTTCCAACAAAGCCTTTGAAGATTTGAAACTTGCCTTAACCCGTACACCACTCTTATTTCCACCTGATTATAGTCAAGATTATTTCTTATGCTTAGTTTCTTCAGACTCTACCATCGCTATGGTTCTATTCCAAGAGGATGATTCACATGATGAACATGTCATCTACTATTTGAGTCTGAGTCTTATGACCACCGAAACCAAGATTTGCATGTGAAGAAACTGGCCTTGGTAGTTGTTTAAGTTGTTCAACATTTTCGTCATTATATCTTATTATGCAGAACCACCGTTATTTCTGATTGCAACCCTATGCAACACATCCTTACTTAAAAATTGTTGGGGGAAAAATACTCCAAATGGATAGTTATTCTCCATGAGTTTGATTTGGAATTTGAGCATTCCAAATCAAATAAATCTTTGGTTTTTTTCGAATTGATATGTGACCTTCCATCTACTAAGACAGAAAATGTGGCAGAGGATTCCTTGCCTAATGAGTCTCTCTTTATAATCAGTTCTAATGACATATGGTATGGAGACATTATCATTTATCTCCAAACCCAAACTTTTTGGCCTGATCTTTCTTGTGTGGATCGTCGTCGTATTAGGTATCAAGCCCATCAATACATTATCCTTGGTGATACCCTTTACCATCGTGGTATTGATTCGATTTTTCGACGATGCCTAGCCTATGATGAAGCTGAGAAATATTTGAATGACTATCATTCTGGAGCATGTGGCAGTCATATGTCTGGGTATGCCACTGCCCAAAAGATCTTACAAGCTGGTTACTTCTGGCCTTCATTATTTAAGGATTGAATTACTGCCATCCAGAAATACCATGCTTTTTAAATGTATAACAATAAGATTCGATCTCATCCTGATCCTCTTTACCCTGTAGTTGCCATTGTTCCATTCTCTAAATGGGGCATTGACTTCATGGCATGTAACCCTCACTCAGTCAGGGGGCATGGATACATCATCGTAGCCATGAATTATTTCACTAAATGGGACGAGGCAATGCCTACATTTGATAATACCGGGAAAATTGCAACATTGTTCATATTCAATCATATTGTTACTATATTTGGTGTCCCTCAAGCCATCATCACTAACCATGGTAGTCATTTTCACAATTTCATGATGTCTGAACTTACCGAGAATTTGGGTCTTTGACATGGAAACTCGGCACCTTACTATCCATAGGCCAATGGTCAGGTTGAAGCAATTAAAAAATTTCTTACCACTATGCTTCGACGGATGATATGAATTCACAAGTCAAGTTGTCACATGATGCTCTTCTTTGCATTATGGTCCTATTAGACATCTGTTAAATATTCCATAGGGTTCACACCTTTCTAGTTAGTATATGGTATTGAATCTATTATGTTGATTGAATGTGAAATCCCATATTTGAAATTGGTTTTCAAACTTCTCTATAACACATTAGTTGAAGAGGAGAGTCTCTTGTATTTTATGTAATTATACGAGACTCACTGTGATGTTTCCTTAGTCATTGAAACTTAGAAGAAGCATGTCAAAGATCAATATGACAAGCATGTCAAACCACATGTTTTTTCTGAGGGTGATTTAGTTCTTCTCTACGAACATGATCGTGACTTATTAGGGGGCGGTAAATTTGAGCCTATGTGGCATGGCCCTTATATTGTGAAATGAGTGTTGGAGAAGGGGGCTTATGAGATGGTAGATTATGATGGAATTCCTTTGAGTGAACCCAAAAATGGGCTTTGAAGAAGTACTATGCTTAAAATATTTTTGCATGAGTGATGTGTATTTTTAGTGTACTATATTCTAGTGTGCTTTTTTGTTTTTGTTCTGCCTTTTAGTTTCTTACCTTGCATTGTGATTGGTTTCCAGATGTCGGTGTCTTCGCTACCCTATATTGGCTTTGTTGAGGGTGCTAGTCACAGTACTCAAAACCTAACATTTGTTGCATGGACAATCTATGCACCTACGGATGAGTTGATCAGTATACATGGTATTTTCCTTGGTCGTGCAACTAATAATATCACAGAATACAGTGCAGTTATAGAATAATTAAGTGATTCCGTTTCATTTGGCATATATCATATTATTGTACAACTCGATTCACAGTTGGTAGTGTTGCAGTTGAGTAATATTTATTCCATCTGAAGTCCTACTTTGTTAAGGGTATACTTAAGAATTCGCCTCCTGGAATAACATTTTGATTATATCAAATATCAACATATTCCTGGATGTCTAAGCAAATTAACAGATGCATTGTCTAATTATGTGCTAGACAGATATTTGAGACATTTATAAATACAAACACACATTTGAAAAAGACAATTAAGTCGATAGGAACTTTATATTAATAACGATAAAAGTTACAAAAAGTGTTTTTTCCAAGGTCCAAAATATCAAAAAGTGAAGCTCATAGCTTCATGTACAAAAGCATCAAGGATGTTTCTCGTTGTAACAAAAAACTATTCATGCCACTCTTCAGAGCATTCAACCAAGAGATGCAGATACGCCAATTGTATGGAGTTTATAGTTCCTAGGAAGTTTGTCCATCGTGGCATTAGGGATGTTAATGGTTAATCCCTCTAGGTTCTGCTCAATCGCTTCAATATCCATGACGACCACTCCTACTACAACACCTCTCTCTCCTCGCCTCTGAATGGGAGATGATCCCAGAGGACGATAAGGCCCCACATCTAAATTATTGAGAGCACTTGATTAGTCTTGTATAACAACACAAAAAAAAAAATTATATAATTAAAATATCAAAAACATCATATAATGAAAATTTTCCTTATTACCTATGTCTCCCCACTGATATCCCTTAGGAAGAGCTAAGTCAGGATCCCCACTAATATACCTTGGGAAGAGCTAAGTCAGGATCCCCATGAAAATCCATCCTGGAATACACATAGTCCTCCACCATGATTAGTTGATTCCTTAACCATTGGAAGAAAACATTTTCATACTTGATAATAGGAATGTCACCGTGACGAGCCATTAGGTCCACCCACCTCTTCATCCATGGATCTTGTGGACAGAGTATACCCCACTCCACTAATAGACATAGGACGAGGACCCTCTCCAAGAAGAAGGACACCAAAATGGACCCGTAACCAAATTGTTTCAATCGACTGTTTCAACACTTTGTCAGTTTCTTTTTCATATTCTTCAAGACACCCTCAAACCAGTTGAAGACATTGGGTTCCATGCACTCTATAGCATACTGAAAATAGATTTACAACGCCATGTGGGGAGATGAACTCTCTGCCATCCGGGTAATGGTATAAAGGATGGTCTGCAATGGTAAATCCCAAACATCTCGGATGGCCACCTTGCCACTATGTTTTTCCGTACCCGACATGCAATGGTAAGAAACATAGTAATCCATGGGTTCTCCTCAACCCATGCTTCCCGAGAGTGAAACCTGAGAGCCTCAGTGAGATAAACCCATCATAAAGTAAATATCCTCTATGTCCAGTGTGAGTGTATGCACACCCACATGAAAGGCTTGTTCGTTCACATCCCACATGTGAAACAAATACTCTAGAAATCTCATTTGGGCTCTCATGCCCTGAATTTTGAAGAACTTGAGTAATCCACATTGCTTAAGTGCTATAATTGTGCCCAGGTCAAGTTGAGTAATAGGTGGTCTAGGAAATCTTTCACTAGGCTCTGCAACTAGGTTTAGGGTTTTTAGCTGCACTGCCACAACTCTTGCCCTGATGAGGCTCATGACTCTGAAGGAAGGAGGGTCGAACGACGCCTCTTACAAACAGGCTACCGAGAATGGAATCTCTAAAAAGGAGTAAAATGGCCAACCTTTGAGCCCCTACCAGATTTGTGCTCAAATCTTTTGACAGAAGGGACCTTCAAGGATCGGGAGATGGATATTGATCCAGAGAATGCAGCTACACCTGCTACAGCATCAACTCCGTGGATGCTAGGAAAATGCATCCCACAAGCACCACAGGCCCCGAAATACATCATTAGCTCACCACACATAGAATAACAAAAGAAATATATGAGAGACTACGCCCTAGTAGGAAAATTCCTAGGGCTTTGGCCTTCAGAGAGGGATCTGATCAAATGGATACAATATTGGTGGAAGCCAAGAGGACACTATGAACTGCAACTGGGATCCAAGGGTTTCTTCACAATCATACTGCACAACCTCAAGGACCACAATCGCATTTTTGATGGAGGGCCTTATTTCTACAACTCAGCTGGACTCTTCTTAAGATTCTAGACCGAGAAGTTCAGCCCTGAAAAGGAAGACTTCGCGCATGCACCAGTATGGATTAGACTATACTCTCTCCCCTAGGAGTTATGGCTGGAAGAGGTCTTGGCTAGTATAGGTAACACCATTGGAATATATGTTAAGTCTTCAGAGGCCACCAAGAAAAGGTGATACACCTCCTATGTGTGTATATGTGTATACCTGAACATAGCCAAGCTACTCCCGGGATCCATAATTCTCGAATACCATGATGAGGATTGGACCCAAACCATCGACTACAAACACATTCCGTTCAGATGCGGGAAATGTCATGAGCACGGACATCGCTTTAGAGAATGCCCCCTCAATGTTGCTCACAAAGAAGGGAACCCAGAAGGTGGAAAACATAAGGATGGCTTCGCTAAACCAATAGGAAAAAGAGGACAAGGAGGATGGAAGCAGCCATCCCAAGTAAGTAAAGATCCTTCCACTAGTAATAAATATGCAATACTACAGGATCAACCAGAGAATCCATCAATCCTCATAAACCCCAATGAACTCCATGTGTATAACCTTCCCCAATCTATGAGCCCAGAGAAAGAACGACCATTACAGGTGAAGGAATCAGATCACTCATCTCTAGACCCTGTTGTCGGCCAATAAGACCATCTGGAGATAGAGGATGGTGACGTTGAAATGGAGCTAGAAGAGCAAGAACTAGCTGGGGTGGATCTGGAGCACCTTGAACATGCCTATAGACATCAAAAAATGTACACCATACCTAGGGATCAATTATGGAAGGTGCACAAGGTCTTCCTTAACTCCTCAGCTGGATCCATAGCTCGATCTAGCAAGGGCCTGGGAATACAGGGAAATCAGTCAAAGAGTCAGAGAAAAACTCAGAAAGATGAAAAGAAAAGAGGATGGAAGTATACCAACAAGCTTATACAAGAAATCGTCCACTTCATGGTGAACTCTGGGCAAATCCACCTTATCTCAGATAGTTTTCCTCCTCTCTCCACCCCCCCATCATCATGAAGATTAGCTCCTGGAATATAAGAGGCCTCAATGGACGTAGAAATAAAAAAATGCTACGAGATCTGATCTTTGCGGAAAAACCAGACATATTATTATTACAGGAAACAAAGTGCACAACTGAAGATATTGACAGGCTGCTCCCCTACTGTTGGAAGCAAGGGGAAGCAGTCTCTACCGCAGCCACAGGCACAGCTGGAGGACTAGTTATCCTCTGGAACACAAACTCAATGCTAATGGAAAACTTTGTCACTACCAAGTGGTCCATCACTGCAGACTATAGGCTTATTGGCTCTAATAAGCCTGGACTCCTGACCAATGACTACGGGCTGGCCAACCCAAGGGATAAGCAAGCCTTTCTCAGGAACCTGGAGTACCTATCCACCTTAACTAGGCACAACAGATGGATTTTCGACAGAGATTACAATCTCATACGCAGTCTGGAGGAAAAAAAAGGGGGATCAAGACGCCTGGATCAGGACTCCATTGACTTCAATAGCCTCATTGACAACCTCAACCTCATCGACCTAGAAGCCATCAATGGCATCCATACCTAGACAAATAGAAGAATCGGATCACATCAAATCGCCTGCAAACTAGATCGTTTCCTCATCTCTGACTCCCTTATGATGGAAGGAACAGCTCTGGAAGTAAGCATTCTGAATTTCCCTGGTTCGGATCACTGCCCCATTCAGCTATGGTTGGAGGTGCCAGCCACTCCAGGGAAAAAACCCTTCAGGTTTGAATAGTTTTGGCTCAACCACCCAGATTTCCAATAAAAGATCCAGGATTGGTGGAGGGAGGCAGAGGTCCCCCATGGCTCCAAGATGTACATATTTCAGCAAAAGATAAAGAACCTCAAGCAAATACTCAAACTCTAGAATAAGCAAATCTTTGGCAATATCTTTGATTACCAAAAGAAGTTGTCAAAACAAATGGATGCGATTCAAAATCAGATCCAGCTACAAGGGCTAACGGATGAGCTTAAAACCCAGGAAAAAAAAGTAAATCAATAGTTGGAAGCCAAAAAAGGATAAGAAGAGATTTTGTGGAAATAAAAATCTCGCATCCATTGGCTCAAGGAGGGGGACCGAAATACCAAATTCTTTCATAGAACCACCGTTCACCGCCGTCATACTAATAGAATTACGCAATTAACCTCTACTAATGGTGATCCTATTCATTCCCATGAAGACCTGGAGACGACATTGATAGACTATTACAAAGATCTCCTTATGGAACCACTCCCAGATAGATATGAGGCCATAGATAAGGTCACGCAGCATGTGCCCTCCCTTGTCACTCCAGAGCAAAACTCAGCTCTGCTCCAGCCTATTACAATTGAGGAGGTGGATCAAGCACTTCAAGACACTCCCAAGTGCAAGGCTCCCGACCCTGATGGCTTCACCAGCAATTTTTTCCACCATTGTTGGCCGATGATCAGGGTAGAGGTGTGAGAAATCATTGAAGATTCCCAATCTACAAGACAAGTCCTTTAGGCTCTCAATGCAACTTTCCTTACCCTCATCCCCAAAGAGGGGCAGGCTTACCATCCTAAGCAATTCATACCCATAGCCCTCTGCAACGTCATCTACAAACTTCTAATGAAAGTGATTGCACGAAGACTCAAGCCCATCCTACCAACGATTATCTCTCCGGAGCAATCGGGCTATGTTGAAGGTAGACAAATCCTAGACAGCGTCATCCTCGCTCATGAAGTGATCCACTCTTTGCAGAAGAACAGAACGCTAGGTATGCTCCTTAAACTAGACCTTTCTAAAGCCTTTGATAAGATAAGCTGGGACTATATGCGGGAAATTCTCCTTGCCTTTGGTTTCGATAGGCTCTGGGTGACTTGGATTCTGAATCTAACCTCCTCGGTTTTTTTTTTCCATCCTAATCAATGGAGTTCCTTCTCGCCCCTTCTCCCCTTCCATAGGAGTTATACAAGGAGACCCTCTTTCCCCTTTCCTCTTCATCATTATGGCCGAGGGTCTTAGCCGCTCTATTCACGCAGTCGTTGCAAGTAACCTGCTGACAGGTCTACCTTTGCATGGTATCTCCCCCCCTATCTCACATAGCCAATTTGTGGACAACACTCTATTGATGGGTACCCCTACAGCATGCAAAGTCAAATCCCTCCTCTCGATCCTCCAAACCTTCTCGAATGCCTCAGGAATGGATTGTAACAAGGATAAGTCCCAAATCTTCTTCTTCAATATGCCCCCTCTGATTCAACGCCATGTCTCTGATATCTTGGGTTTCAACTGAAGCTCCCTTCCGTCCAAATACCTTGGCATCCCCCTGATTGATAATGCCCTCAGGAACTCCTCTTGGGAACAACTCCTTTCCTCTTTTACCAAAAGGCTATCTTCCTGGACCTTCAGAGTCCTAAACCTTCCCAGTCATCTCATTCTCCTTCAAGCGGTTCTTCAAGCCCTTCCCATCTACACCTTTTCGGTGCTTGCTGCCCCAAACTTTGTCCTCACAACCATAAAAAGATTACAGAAGAAATTCCTCTGGAAAGGCCTCAACACAGGGAAGAAAATAGCATTGATCAGCTGGTACAAACTCTGCCAACCCAAAGCACAGGGAGGCCTTGGATTACGGGACCCCTCCATCATGAATAAAGTCCTTATCGCCAAGATCTGGTGGCGCTGGTTAAAATACCCCAAGGATCTCTGGGCAAGGCTCTGGAGAAGGAAATATGCACCATATGTGGTGGAAAATAATTTAATACAATGGAATGGGGACAACCCGGGATCCTTAATCTGGGCAGCGGCTAAGAAGAATAGACATATGGTAACCTGACATGCTTTTTGGGAAATTCAAAATGGGAAAACAACCCTCTTCTGGAAATATTCCTGGCAGCAATGGCCAATTTTGGACCATGAGGATTGGGATGAGCATATCATCACCCAAGCTACACATGCGGGCCTGACAAAAGTCGATGATTACTGGCAAGACAATCCCCCAGAAGACACCTCACGTCGCTGGCACCTAAATAGGGAACGCCTGAACCTGAAAGCGCACGTGGAACTGAGACTCTGGCAGGATGAAATGTCCAAAACGAAAATCCCCAAACTCACAGGAGAGGATATCCTCCGATGGGGATATTCTCCACGGGGCACCTTCAGCATACGAGAGGCCTATCACATCAAAACTCAATCAGACCCTCTACCCACAAGGAAGGTGTGGAGCAAAATCTGGGACCTTAAACATTGGCATAAAATCACCCTCTTCCTCTAGCTCGTCGCCCATTCGAGCATTCTCACCTGGGATAACCTCTCAAAAAGAGGTTTTATTGGGCCGTCTATCTTCATGCTCTGTGGAGAAGCAACTGAAACCATGAATCATCTCCTCAACTCCTGCCCCTATACTGCTCAAATATGGGATCAAAGTGCGCTTATTATGCGTACCTCGAATCGTAAAAGAGACAGCATCATTGATACAATTACAGAATGGAGGGATCAAGTGTTTCAATCTTCCTTCCTAAATCATATATGGAAACTTCTTCCAGGATTCATTCTTTGGCAGGTATGGAAGGAAATAAATAGAAGTCTTTTCAGGAATGATTCCCTCCCGTGGCACCAATGTTGGAACCAATGTCACCTCAATATTCTGGAAACTCTCAACCTTCAGCTTTGGTCTGAAAAAGATCTGATCAGCAACCCCACAGAACTTATGATTCTTCAGTACTGGAAGCCCTCCCCAATTCTTCACCCAATTTCCCCCACTTCTTCTCCTCCCCCTCCCAGCAACCCCTCCTCTTGGTCCACCCCCCCAGATGACTTCATCAAGCTCAAATTTGATGGAGCCTCTAAAGGCAACCTAGGAGCAGCGGGTTTTGGAGTGGTATTCCGCAACCACCATGGACACATCATTCGCATTAATGTAGGCTCCCTTGGTCACACCATGAACAATGTAGTGGAACTTTGGGGGCTCACCAGAGGATTTCAGTTAGCCATCCAGCATAGCTTCACCAAGATGATTGTCGAAGGAGATTCTCAAATCATCATCAATCTCTTTAGCAGAATTTTAAATGGAGCGGACCCGGAAAGAATATCACCCAGCTGGAGACTCTCACATGGGCTAAAGACTATCGCGGATCTTCTGCAACCCAATCAGGCCTTTATACCTGTTCATATTAGGCGAAAGGTGAACCAAGTTGCAGATGAATTGGCTAATCTGGGGACCAACTGGGATGGACCAGATCTCCTTTGCAATATGTCCCTCAACCCTGACCACCCTATTCTCCACCAAAGCATCCGCAAAGATGTGGAAGTGGAAAAACCCCCAGATGGGGTGTTAGTGTGAGACATATGGCGAGAAGTGGGAGAGAGGTTAGGCCAGCAAGGTAGGGAGCCATGTGTTGGGCTCGTGTCGATTACCGCTGCCTCGACCTTGCATTTATGAGATTTCACGTCGCTGCAGCACTATTAACGCTGGTGTGCCCGACTCTCATTACCAACTTTACTATGGCTCCTCCGTCTGCAAGTGATTTTCACCCTCGCTCGTGACCCAACCCTCTCATCCCTCCGCTGCCCAGGTGATCTGAAAATGGAATGTACTTGTTTAAGGGTGCAAGGTATCCATTTTCCATAATTTAAAAAGTGAGTTATACACTCAAATGTGACCTCTGAAAATGTGAGAACTTACTATTTCTTATACAGAGATAGACTGTAGGAGCATTTACCGGACATGTCACCTCAATTAAGAGGATGAGTTCCAGAGGCTACCTGGCCCTTTACAGGCT
>WSFP011470150.1:0-17838 GCA_009831015.1 Picea engelmannii | reverse complement strand
AGATTGAGGGTTTGGTCCATCAATTGACAGAGATTTCAGTTTGTCATTCATCTTCGGCAGCCATGTGGTCTTGGAGGCTTGTATCTTCTCCTCTTGATCTTGCTTGAGGATTATTCTCGTTTTGCTACTAGCTCTTAGCTATATTGTACCAGATCTGCAGATCCATTGTATCAGGGTCTTCTTCTATTATGAATAATATCAGATCTGAGGTATTTTTGGTTACTCCTTGTGTTGTTTATCTTGTATCTTGTTGAGGTATGTTCCATTGCTATATCTTCTTTGATTATTGGTTGCAAACACACATTAAAACCATCATGTTAAACCCTAGTGCAACTCATGAGACTTAAGTCTGCAAAGTGTTTAACGAAATGCCACAACCAGAAAACACATAAGAATTCATGAAAAGCGCAATGTTCCTGGCATCCTGGCTTGGGAACATTACACAATCCTTCCTACCCTATCGGATAATTAAGAAACTAGGTGAAATTGTCATGCCCCATATTATTATTATTAAACATAAATAATAACAATAATAATATGAGGGATATAATAATTCTCCTAAAACGGTCATAATAAATACTTATTGAAATAAATAATAATAAAGAAGTATATAATAATTATCTTAAAGGGGGTCATAATAAGTATTTATTATGAATATTAGGAGAATGGTAAAATAAGTAATCGTAATTAATGGAGAAACCCAAAAGTATAATAAATAATTAAATAATGGACCATAGGGATTGGGTTCTATACCACAAATGGACTCTATATAAAGAGGGAAAATGATGAGAAAAGGGCATCTCTCTTTTGCACATCTTTCCTTCACTGAGAGCAAGGCTAAAGAATTGTTGGTTGGGTAGTAGATTGAGGGCTTAGGGGTGACCTGCTACTGAAGATTAGAGTAGCAAGGTCTACATTTGGGTGGAGAGTTGTCCCCCACTTTGTGTTGCAATTGCTAGGTCAAAGATCTAGGTATGGCTACGTTTATGAAGTCATCGGGTTGCAGGTAAGTCGGGTTCTTCAACACAGGTAAGTGTCTCACCTCTTTTGTGAGTTGATTACAAATGAATGGTTATTTAATTAGATAATGTATGGATTTATCTCTGTTAGGATTTTGGGACATTACATATGGTTTTAGAGCTAGGTCTCAACCCTCAAGGCCTATGGGCCTTCCCAATTAAATTAGGTAAATAGAGATCTGAATTAAAGTTGGTTCTCACTAGATTTAATGCTAGGATATAAATATGGAGTTGTAGATCTGAAAAGTATCTCTATACTAATATGGAATAAATCTAGACTTGTAGATCTAAAATATAGATCTAAGTAAACCTGTAATCTTGTAATAAAAATCAATGGAGTTATAGAAACAAAGTAAGTGTATTGCATTGAGATTGCATCCATTTTTTTGGTTTCTAGGTTTTGGCAATACAGTTACATGCCAGTTTCGACCTCTACATCTGTAGGTGTGTTAGCAACAGGGCCAATATTTTTCTCAATTCAGATCGATCTGCAAAACTTGTTCTCTAATAAGGTTTGCTTGAATACATGTTAGATCTAACAGGTAATTACTTCATTTTTTGCATAAATCTGGCCTTGTAATTCTCAGAGGAGGCAAATAGGTGCATAAGTTTGCTCAGCTATCCAAGGTTTGGTGGATTCCATCATTTGAGCAAAAGTTCAGCGAGCCTTGGTCTAATTCATCTATCTTTTTGGTTTTCATTACAGGTCGATCTGTTGAAATAGCCTACTTGAATCGATCTGCCTTTTTAGGTTAGATATAATGTTTTGGCTGCACGTCACATGGGTTAACACCTCACCCTAAAATTTCATAATAATTCATAAGTCGACCTTCAAACATGTATGATCTGAATTCTTCTTAATACGTGTAGCATGTAGGGCATGGAAGGAATGTAGTTGTTATGAAAGGAATGCCTCTCCTATAAAATTCGAAGAGCTTCTCCTTTAATCTATGAGGGCCATTTCAGCCACACATGAAAATGAAAATAATATGTCAGAAGCTTTTTCCATGTTCCCGGCCAGGGGGCGAGGTACACCTTGCTGCATGATGAAGAAACTCTCTGATCCTTTTATGAAGAAAGATGTACATTTAAGTCCTATTTTAATCACGAGAACAAGTTTCTGTTTACAGCAATAAATTTTCACTGGTTGTAGCACTCAACTTATAGACTCGGTTCGTTGAGCCAAAGTTTGTTTCCAGTATCAATGAGATGGAAGACTTGTTTCTTTTTACATGCTAGATACATGTACAGTTTGCTTACATGACTAATATTATTATATATGGGGATGTACAATATAATTTATAGTTTGCAATTCAACGCTATTTGTAGAGATGGGGAACCTCTACCCAAGTTAAAACATTTGTGCTGTGATAAAGTTCCTGCACCTCCTGATTATGTAATGGTGCGGAACATGCTAAGATTATTTCTTTCATGTTCTTAAAGGACTGATTACTATAAATGTGATTTAACTAATAGATTTCTTCTTAAAACAATTTGCAGTCGTGCACCACTACAAGAAAATTAAATAAGTGATTCACTTGCTAACAGCACAGGTGCATACACAATATATTTAACTATTTATGTTTCCTCTGTATAGATCCACGATAGTTCCTTGTGGATGCAGGGACACAGTTATATCCTCTGCCAGATTTAGGTAGGTAATGATGTTGAAGCTCACGATTTCAAATTTGTGCCATCACGAACTCTAAGGAAATACCAAATGATCTATTTGTGCCACTACACCCCATACTTAACCTTGGAGAATGCTTGCACCTACTGGTTGCATTTGATTGAGACACAGTATGCCCATCAAATATATTACAGCGAGTCCATGAGTAATATGAGTGGAATGACTTCAACTACTTCGGAATGTAGGAGGTGGGATGTTGAGATCCACCTGAATAAGATGTTACAAAGCCTTCATACTTTGCAAACTTGCAACTAATATCATGCATACAGATAATTCCAACATCTACCTTGCCTCTACATCCACCGTCCATGTGCCCTCCCTATTTTACGATTGTTATGAATTGCTGATGACCAATATGTGTATGTTTGATTGCCCATGTTTATAAAAACCCCAAGCATTATGTGTATGTTTGATTGCCCATGTTTATAAAAACCCCAAGCATTTTCCTTCAGCATTTCCATGTGCAAATAAACTTGGAAAAAGAATAAATGAGAAAGGCGGAGAACAAACCAGGAAAATAAGAAATGAGAAAGCGGGAGGAATTGTAAGAATAGGGTTTTAACCAGCGACACATATGGCTGTCTTGAGTTCTGGTAGCAATTGGAATGGGCGTATTAGGAAAAATAAATTACAGTAGTCGCATTTAAAACAAGAGAAAGTTGTTGCATACTTTAGCATATGTCGGGATCCCTTGTCTTGTTAAAGAGCATTCTCACAGGAGATACTGCATCTCATGGGGTCGCTTACCATCTGTAAAATGCGGGATGCATATGCCTGAAAGTGCTTGAAAAAACATATCGTCTTTAATAAACATATCATAATTCCAATATCACCTTGGATTTTCGAATCAACAATAGAATGGGGCAACTCGGTCGACCTTATCAGTGAACCGATGCCCTATTGGCAATGTTGTTCGGAATTGTAATGAAAGCCTCATTCCTGTGATGGGAATTTGGCCTATGCAAAGTTCTCTCCTCCAGGAACAATTTAACTGTTTGCGAATAGAGTTTGCATTGAATGAAATGACCATTTTTATAGTTGTAAATTTACCTATATTGAAATTGACCAATCGGGCTGCGGTCTGGCAGCTAGTTGGAGCACTTGTTGTAAGGATGACGTTGGAAAGGTGGAGTGTATGTTGGAATGTTGATCTGAGTATGAATCCCAGCAGGATGTAATGATCCCAAGCCAATTTTTTTGCTTGGAACCACTAACTACCACTGGCGTGTTTGATGTGCAGGTGGCTATTGAAGTGTTTCAGTTATTTAAATGGTGTTTATACAAGATTCATCCAACACATGCAAGATCACAATATATTCAAGATATAGAAAACACAAGCATAGATCTGACCTTTATTATAGAAGCATGAATCAGATACAATAGAAAGAGTAGATCTGGAATAATCCTCATATGGCTCCAATAGATAACAAATATGAGCTGCTACAAAATGCTCCCGCTAATACAAAACAAGCCTCCAAAGGCTGGATAAGAAATGAAGGTCAATACAAACAGATCTGAGTTGTATGAATGCCAACTCCTCCAACTGAAGAATGCCACGCTCCAGTAGAAGGCTGAAACCCTCAATAAATCGGCCCTGATGAAAGAAGACTCCAAATGAGCCCAAATTCTGCCAACTGATAGATCAGGGTGATAGGATCTCCCTCCTGAAGTCTCAGGCCGAAATGCTAAGGCCAACCCTTCCAAATACTGAATCCTCTAATGAAGTTGCGCCCTCATGGATGCCTGGAACCCTGGATAACTCGTCCCTGATGAAGGAGGCCCCCAAATGGTATGAAACTCTCCAAGAACATAGATCGGGCTATGGAAACCCCATGGGAGAAGTTTCAGATCCAGATCCTAAGTAGATCTCCCTAAATCTGAGAAATATTGAATCATAGGACGTCCTCCTAGCCTCCAAGTCGTCCCAAACTGTAGCTGAAGATCTGATGATGATAACTCTTCAAAGAAACCCTCAAAGTGATGGTTGAGCACCTGCAAGTAAAACCCGAGTGTTGGAATGCCCAACGTTCCTCCTGATCAGATGGATCGAACTCTTCTTAAGATGATGATGCGCCCTTGTTGGAAACTCCTTAACAGTACGGCCCTGTTGCTTTTCTGAACCTATTGGTGGATGTGTGATGAGTGTAGAATGGTGTGGGTGGACTCTTTCATCCCTGAGCCCAAGCTTTGGAACAAGGTGAGTGGATCTTTCACCATTGAGTTGCTCACAAGGGTTTGTAGCAGCAAAACCCCCAAACTGTATGCTCAAGAGCAATAACAAGCAAATACCAAAATCCAGAATGAATCATAGGTACGCCCCAGCCTTCTATTTCTCTGTTGAGTTAGATTAACTCCTAGGGTTAACTCTTACAGCGCTTCTATTCTTTCATTGAGTTATCTTTTACTCCTTTTTACCTTTTTCTCAAGTCAACTTAAGAATATAACCTTAGCCTAGTTGACCTTCCCCCTTAGTGTGAGACTATGGCCTAGTGGGGATGCCTAGGCCACTGAGTCTCCTCAATACCTCTTCATTAAGAGGTGGGGGACATTACAATCTCCCCTGCTAGAAATTGCTTGTCCTCAAGCAATTCCAAACCTGTTTCTCTCACCACTTGTTCGTTTTCCCATGTGGCATCCTCAATGGGTAGATCTTTCCATCTGATCAGGTACTCCTTGATGCTTTTGTTCCTCAGTCTCTTCTCTCGGACCTCCAATATCTCCTCCGGAATCAAAACAAGTTGTCCCTCTTCATCCATGGGGGGTAGTACCTCAATGGGTGTGACGTGTTGGCCTATGGCTTTCTTAAGGAAGGAGACATGGAAGACGTTGTGTATTTTGCTACCTTGTGGAAGCTCCAGCTCATAAGTTATGGCCCCTATCTTCCTGCTGACTCTGTAGGGCCCAAAGAAACGTGGTTGTAGTTTCTCTGCTCCGCTTCTTTTTATGGAAGCCTGCATGTATGGTTGGAGCCTTAGATAGACTAAGTCACCAACCTCAAAAGTACGATCAACTATGTGCTTGTCTGCTTGGACCTTTTGTTGGTTCTGTGCTCTCTGTAGATGATCCTTCAGCTCCCTGAGAATGTCTTGGCTCTGTTGTATCCAATCCTATACCATGGGCGCCCGGCTGTCACCGAGAGCAATCTAAACAAAAGATAAAGGCTCATAGCTATACAAGGCCCTGAACGGTGGCATGCATGTGGATGTATGTTGGGTGGTGTTGTAGCAATACTCTCCCAAGTGCAACCATCTGGCCCACACTTTTTGTTGCCCTGCCACATAATTTCTGAGGTAGCCTTCCACCCACTTGTTGACTATCTTGATCTGTCCATCCGTCTGAGGATGATAGCTGGTACTAGGGGTCAAGGCCGTACCAACCAATCTGAATAACTCCTGCCAAAATGTACTCATGAACCTGCTATCCCTGTCACTGACAATGGTCTTGGGTAGGCCGTGCAACCTGAAAATCTCCCTAAAAAACAGTTCGTCCACCTGTGTTGCACTGAATTCGGTAGCTATGGCGAAGAAGTGTGCAAACTTCGTCAGCCTGTCCACTACTACAAAAATGTAGTCCTTCCCTTGCGTCTTTGGCAACCCGGTGATGAAATCCATGGATATGCTTTCCCACTTGTGCTCCGGAATGGGTAAGGGTTGCAGTAGTCCTGTTGGGTGCGTGTGCTCATCCTTGTTCTCCTGACACATAGTACTCTTTGATGTGCTTTATCACATCCTCCTTGAGGCCCTTCCATGAGAACCTTTCCCTCACCTGCCTGTACGTCTTGTTGATCCCCTGGTGTCCTGCCATTGGTGAGTCATGGTACGCCTGCAATACCTTGGCCTTGAAGGCCAAACCAAGAACCAAAAAGATGCGGTCCTTGTAGTAGATGAGGTCATTTATAAACCTGAAATTATCATCTTGTACCTGCCCATCCAATAGCTGACACGCGAACTGATCCTTTGCATATTCCATTACCAGATGGTCTTTCTAGTCGACTGATACCCCTGTCATGGCAAAGATGGATGGCCTCCTGGACAATGCATCAACCACCACATTGTTCTTCCCTTTGACAAATTCAATGTCAAAGTTGTAAGCCTGTATTTTGCTTACCCATTTCTATTGTCTCTCATTCAAGTCCTTCTGCTCCAATAAGTATTTGAGACTGTTATGATCTGACTTGACAACAAACCGTGCACCTACCAAATACTGTCGGAATTTGGCTAGTGCATGCATGATAGCCAACATTTCTTTGTCATAAATGTTGTAGAGTAGCTCGGGACCCTTGAGTTTTCGACTCTCATAAGCAAGAGGATGCCTCTTCTGCATCAGTACAACCCCTATCCCTTCTCCTGAGGCATCACACTCCAAGGTAAAAGGTAGGCTGAAATCTGGAAGAGCCGGGACTGGGCACGTACTCATTACCTTCTTCATCCTGTCCATCGTCATTTGAGCCTCCTCATTCCACTTGAAGGCTCCTTTCTTAGTCAAATCAGTCAAGGGTGCACACAGCTAAGAAAATCCCTTGACAAATTTCCTATAGTACGTGCACATGCCCAGAAATCCTCTCAATTATGTGAGTGTCTTAGGAGTAGGCCATTCCATGATGGCTTGTATTTTCTCTTGATGTACCTGTACCCCTTTTGCTCCAATGATGTGCCCCAAGTAAAGCACTTCTGTCATTCCAAACTCACACTTGGACTCCTTAGCATACAATGATTGTTCCTCCGTGATTGTCAAAATCTGATCCACATGTCTGAGATGCTCCTCCCAGGTCTTGCCGTAAATGAGCAAGTCATCAAAAAATACCAACAAATGCTTCCTCAACTGCCTATTGAACACACGGTTCATACAATATTGGAACGTAGTTGGGGCGTTGGTTAACCCAAAGGGCATCAACAAAAACTCATAGTGGTCGTAATGACCTCTGAAGGTTGTTTTTGAGATGTCCTCCTCCCTCATCTTGATCTGATGATAGCCAGAACAAAGGTCAATCTTTGTGAAGTAGACAGCTCCATGCAACTCGTCTAGCAGCTCATCAATCCTTGGTATCGGGTACATGTTTTTGATGGTCTTTTTATTCAAGGCCCTAAAGTCAATGCACATCCTCATAGTGCCATCTTTCTTCTTCACCAACACTATTGAAGAAGCAAAAGGGCTAGTGCTTGGTCTGATGTGCCCCATGTCCAAAAGTTCCTTGATGGCCTTCTCTATCTCATCTTTGTACTTCTTTGGATGTCTGTATGGTCTGGTAATCACTGGTTTGGCTCCTTCCTCTAGCTCAATAATGTGCTCAAACCCCCTGTTCGGTGGTACCCCTGGGGGAATCGGTCCAAACACCTTGTGGTGCTTGTCAAGGATTTCTTTGATCTATGGGGTGTAGTGAACCTTGCCCTACTCATCCATACGTGCTGAAATCTTGCATTCTGCTGCGTACATAATCTCGTCTCTTCGGAAGATGGCCTCCATCCTTTTGGTCGTGACCACCTTTGCAGCATTCCCTGTCATGCCCTGGAGCACTATCTTTCGTCCACCTTCCTCTGTGAATGACATCTCCATGGTCTTGTAGTTGGTGGTGATAGGTCCCAAGGTGCTCAGCCACTGAACACCAAGGATGATGTTGGTATCCGGGAGGTCCATAACATAGATGTCCTGTACCAGCTCATGCCTACCCAAGGTAAGCTTCATGCCAGGGATGTATTTGTCACAAGGCATAGTGCCTCCACCTGCTACCTCCACCTTGAACCCTTCAAACTCTACTGTGGGTATGTGCCTCCTTTTCAACAATGCTGAATCAATGAAGTTATGAGAGGCTCCCCCATCAATCAGAACTGCTACCTTCTGTCCCTGCAAGACTCCCCTCATCCGGAAGGTGTTATACTTGGGCACTCCACTGATAGATGCTAAGGTAGCCATAAAGTCTTGTCCTGCCTGTCCTGTGATCTCTTCCTCTACTGCCTCAATAGTTTCGGCCTCAATGTTCTGTATCTGTCCGATCTCCTCCTCCTCCTCGTTGTCAGAAGTGACCTCTATGTAGTGCACTTGACCACGACCCATGCATTTGTGTGCTAGGTTCCATGGTTCTTTGCAGGTGAAGAAAAGTTGCTTCCTCCTCAGCTCCCCCCTGGTGTTCTCATCCACTCTGCCATGGCCCCTGTCAAAATCCCTTGGGCCACGTCCTCCGTGGTTCATTGGAAGCCTTTGATCTCTTCCTCCATTGTTAAGAGGTGGTCTGGGTATGAATTTTGGCTTAGTAGTTGGTCCCAGATCCCTTGTCTTCTAGATATCCTCTTGTAAGTTGGTAGGCTTGAAAGCCTTTACCCAACCCTTCAAGGGTTTCATTAACCCCTCAGTGAAGAGCATCATGAGCCTGGTCAGGGACATATCTTGTACCATCACTGCCAACCTCTGAAATTCATCAATATATGTCTCAGTCATACCTGTTTGCTTGAGTTGGGTGATCTCCCGAAAATGTAGCTCAGGATCTCCCTAATCAAATCTATCAATGAGCCTCTGAGTGAATTCTGTGTAGGACACTATCTGATTGTGGCCAAGTGTGGTGAGTCCATGATACCGCCAATCATGAGCCTTGCCATCCAAGTACACAGTGGCAAACTTGATGGCTTCCATCTCCCTCATGGGGTTAAGTTGTAGGTAGGTGTCCAGCTTTTTCACCCACGCCTGTGTTGTCATCTTGGTCGTGCCATCAAAATATGGGATCTCTATCTTCCTTGCTCTTCGTTCAAACTCAAAATTGTTCCTATGGTTTGGCCTAGGCTTATTTTTGAACTTGAGTTGGCAATATTGCTCCAGGGACATCTGCCTTTGAATCACCATATCCAACCCGTAATATTCCTTAGTGCATCGTGCCATCTGCTCAACGAAATCATCCACCTCTTCCTGTTGCCCTTGTTCATCTGTGAACGTAGGCATGTATGGCCGAGGGTTAGCCCTGCTACCCAAGTGCCCATATGACGTGCCACCTCCATGGCTTCCTTCGAATCTGGGGGCTCTCTCCAGATTATATATGATCTCACCATGGGATCCACTAGCTTCTTTGCTTCAATACGTCTCAGGGTCTTTCCCCTTATGAGTCATCTGCATCAATAATCCGGTTATTATTGTTTGGTTCTCATCAATTTTTTTCAGATTTCCATCTACATTCTTTAAGGTCTCAGTAATTTTGGTCTGTCCCCTTAGGTTGGTTTCCTGGTTCTCCTGTAAACGGTGGGCCAAGTTGCCCTCTATGAGATTTAGGGTATGCTGGAACTTGTCAAATTCGGCTACCAAGAAAACCAAGTCCTGAGGCTCACGATCATCCCCTGACCCTTCCATTTCGGCCTCTATTTCACTAGTTGGATTCTTCCTTCTACCCATAAAGACTCCACTGTACCTCTACATGCGCCAATCCCTCCACAGGTTTGGAGGATCAAAGCTCTGATACCACTGTAATGATCCCAAGCCAATTTTTTGCTTGGAACCACTAACTACCACTGACGTGTTTGATGTGCAGGTGGCTATTGAAGTGTTCCAGTTATTTAAATGGTGTTTATACAAGATTCATCCAATACATGCAAGATCACAATATATTCAAGATATAGAAAACACAAGCATAGATCTGACCTTTATTATAGAAGCATGAATCAGATACAATAGAAAGAGTAGATCTGGAATAATCCTCAGATGGTTCCAATAGATAACAGATATGAGCTGCTACAAAATGCTCCCACTAATACAAAACAAGCCTCCAAAGGTTGGATAAGAAATGAAGGTCAATACAAACCGATCTGAGCCGTATGAATGTCAACTCCTCCAGCTGAAGAATGCCACGCTCCAGTAGAAGGTTGAAACCCTCAATAAATCGGCCCTGATGAAAGAAGACTCTAAATGAGCCCAAACTCTGCCAACTGATAGATCATGGTGATAGGATCTCCCTCCTGAAGTTTCAGGCCGAAATGCTAAGGCCAACCCTTCCAAATATTGAATCCTCTAATGAAGCTGCACCCTCTTGGATGCCTAGAACCCTGGATAACTCGTCCCTGATGAAGGAGGCCCCCAAATGGTATGAAACTCTCCAAGAACATAGATCGGGCTATGGAAATCCCATGGGAGAAGTTTCAGATCCAGATCCTAAGTAGATCTCCCTAGATCTGAGAAATACTGAATCATAGGACGTCCTCCTAGCCTCCAAGTCGTCCCAAACTGTAGCTGAAGATCTGATGATGATAACTCTTCAAAAAAACCCTCAAAGTGATGGTTGAGCACCTACAAGTAAAACCCAAGTGTTGGAATGCCCAAGGTTCCTCCTGATCAACTGGATCGAAATCTTCTTAAGATGATGATGCGCCCTTGCTGGAAACTCCTTAACAGTACGACCCTATTGTTTTTCTGAACCTATTGGTGGATGTGTGATGAGTGTAGAATGGTGTGGGTGGATTCTTTCATCCCTGAGCCCAAGCTTTGGAACAAGGTGAGTGGATCTTTCACCACTGAGTTTCTCACAAGGGTTTGTAGCAGCAAAACCCCCAAACTGTATGCTCAAGAGCAATAACAAGCAAATACCAAAATCCAGAATGAATCATAGGTGCACCCCAACCTTCTATTTCTCTGTTGAGTTAGATTAACTCCCAGGGTTAACTCTTCCAGCGCTTCTATTCTTTCATTGAGTTATCTTTTACTCCTTTTTACCTTTTTCTCAAGTCAACTTAAGAATATAACCTTAGCCTAGTTGACCTTTCCCCCTTAGTGTGAGACTATGGCCTAGTGGGGATGCCTAGGCCACTGAGTCTCCTCAATACCTCTTCATTAATAGGCGGGGAACATTACACAGGAAGGCTAGAAAAGTCGCATCCGAGACTGGGTGAAGGTCTGGACAACTTTGACAGTCCATGGATGTGATTATCTTGACCTAAAAAAAAAAAATCTTTTGCTTGTATTATGTTTTTGGCTTTCTCCATATGATGAATCATGTGTTTGGATCATCAAAATTTTAATGACCCCCAATGAGACCTCAAAAAAACCCAAGTCTCTTGCTTGTATTATGTTTTTGGCTTTCTTCATATGATGAATCCTGTGTTTGGATCATCAAAGTTTTAATGACCCCCAATGAGACCTCAAAAAAACCCAAGTCTCTTGCTTGTATTATGTTTTTGGCTTTCTCCATATGATGAATCCTGTGTTTGGATCATCGAAGTTTTAATGACCCCCAATGAGACCTCAAAAAAACCCTAATTTATGGAAACAACTAAGTTAAGCTAAAAGCAATGGGTATACAAAATCTCAATGGCAAAAGAAGTTGCAATAATATTGAATATGTGCACTTTGAATGTTGAACTACGGATATTGTTTTATGTAAATTATGTTTAGCTATGGTGGTGGTGATAGAAAGTTCATGGATTTTTGGAATTTCTTGCAAGTTTGTATATGGATTTGGTTGTAGCCTAATCGCATAAAGAAAATTGAAGGAAGCAACTTATAGTTTGTCTAACTATAGGTGTGTCGAGATGAAGGACAACGAGTCACTTGGAACATGAATTATGCATGGTTAGAGATGTTGAATGATGTTTTTTTGTTAATATTATGATTAACTAATCAAAGGGCTATTTTGTTGATGTTGCTATGGGGACATTGCTTCTCAAGAGGGGAAGAAAGGTAACATAGTGAATTGATTAACTTGAAACAAATAGTGCAATCTTGATTTAGATATTCCATTTAAATTTGATTTTGTTGATGTAAAGAAGTTGCATGAACTCACAACAAAAAACTCTTCCTTGGGCATATGGCGAAAAGAGAAGGTTACAATGCAAGATAATTACTCACAAAACTCAAACTTTGGTAGTCGAGACAAAGTTTGACTCAAGGTACTAGCCTAATAATTGAAGGCTTTGGTGGCAAATATAAGCTTTCTTTAACAACTTTATTATAGTTTAGGGGCCCTAGTGAAACTTAACTATGAAACTCAATATTTTAGCACTGATGAAAAATATTTTTAAAGAGTTTGTATTAAGGCATTGGTCCCATCGTTTTAGTTGCACCTTTTTCATAGATGTATGAATATTTTTTGTGAATTGTTGTATTTATGGGCAACGTGTGGTGTTGTCTCCCCCTATACATCCTGTAGAAGCCAATCCACACTTAGAGGGTTTCATCCACCTTGTAGATCTATTGAATGTTGTCTCCAATTGTTTACTGAGTGAGGGTTGCTATGATGATAATGTACAGTCCCACTTACAAAACTTTTGTGATGCCCTTAATCCAAACCATATACAACAAAAAATTAATGTGGTATTGTATCATGAGCATACTTTACATTGAAATTCCACACATGCAATGTCTATGTTCATTGTGTTAAAATATTCGATGTGCTTATTTTACCATAGACAATATCACAATATTGTCGCCCAACCATAGGCACACAACCATCCCCGAGCACCATAACCTTTGCTAGATAGAATGATTTTGGAAGCAGCACTAGAACCAACAGATAACCAAGAGCATCTTTCTCCAAAGATAGCACATCAAACAGAAAGTCCCAAAACCACAGAACAAGGACAATACTCAGCTACAACAGTTGCAGTTGCACTCAGCAAGAATATCCCCAAGAATATCAGAATACCACCAAGAATGTCACCAAGAATACCACCAAGAGATAATAGAAGGTAGGGCACATATCTTAGGCTAGATAGAGCTAGAGAGAGAGACCAAGAATCACCCCAGAATATCCACCTTCCATTCTTGCAGATGTGGCTCCAAACTTGTGTTGCACTTGAGCGAGTGAGTGAGGTGAGTGAGTACAAATGAGCTCAAGCGCCCTCTATTTATAGTGCTCCTTGTCACTTGTCTAGGTTGACTTCTCTTTCTGGAGGGTAATACTTTAATATTAATTATTTTACTGAGCCGACTTGTCTTCTAGGGTTTCTACACATCTGTTTAGGGTTTCTCTTGCTTTCAGAATATTCTATTCTAGCCAAAGGTTGCACATGGAGGTTAATACCTCCCACAACTACCATAATATCAACACTCCCTCCTAGCTAGGGAGGTATTAACTGTAATGGTCGCAAACACATCCATCCATTTCACATGGCATGGGAAAGGCTCACATAGTCTTGCAGACCATTCTACATGTAGCATCATCATAGTCACACATGTTATCTCATGATCACACAAATCAAGTCATGAGCATCATCGTCACTATCCATCTAGCTAGCAATCACCTCCAACACTACTAGTTGGCACACCATCCTAGGAAACACCTTCAACACTATTGGTAGTCTCCATGGCAACCCAGTAGTAGTACAAAGTTACTACAATGCCATCAAATAGATCACAACAGTGTCAATCCATAGTAGTACACAAATACTATCCAGTGGTACACAACCACTCCTAGTAGTGCATAGCTACTATCTAGTGACACATAATCACTACCAGTGGAACATATCCACCATAGTAGCACATAGTTATTGTCCAGAGACCCACAGTCTCCACTGCAATCAACTAGTAGCTACACAAGCTATCACCATGCAGTACAATAGTCTCCTAGCATCAAATCATATCATCATCTGCATCATCTCTCGATGCCATACTCCATCTGAATAATCAAGCATGATGTTGAATAAGTCATGTGCTAAACGTAGCGCACTCAACATAGTGTCTCACATAAGTCATTCACTCAACAGAGTGATACCAAGACCATTCTTCCTATCATGACACATGAATAATGATTGTCCCAAGAGATGTTGAAAGCCCCACAATGAGTTACAAGGACCATTATTCTAATCCAAACATGTGTCCTAGAAGAATGATTGTCTTCCCATATGTGGAAATCCACACAATGAACTACAAGGACCATTCTTCTAATCCAAACATATGTCCTAGAAGAATGACTATCCTCCCAAATTTTGAAAGCCACGCCATGGGCTACAAGCACCATTCTTCTAATCTGGACATATGTCCTAGAAGAATGATTGCCTTGGACCATTTTCCCTCCGACCACTACTGTAAACTCAAGGAAAATGTTTGTCATGTACCAATCCCCCCACTCTGGTCACTACTGTGAACTCTGGGAGACGAACCATTCTTTTAATGCGGACATATGTCCTAGAAGAATAGTTTTCATGGACCATTCTACCTGTCTGGGCAATGCCCCGGGAGAATAGTTGTCCATGGTACATCAACAATCTATCAACCTAGACCATCCTCCATAGGGAGAATGTCTATCCACCAACAATTTGTTCTTCCTGGACCATTCTTCGCCCATATAATGAGTGTCCACCAGCACACTGACTATCCATGATGCCATATATCAGCACTCCCTCCCAACCGAGGACGTCGTCTTCTCCCTCTCAACCAAGGGAGGTATCTCCACTGTATCATCTCTAAGTTGTATTGGCATGACGTGAGTCATCTGCATCATCTCTAAGTTGTTCTAGCATGATGTTATTGCATCATATCTAAGTTGTACTAGCATGATGTGATTCAAGACATATGTATCATATCTAAGTTGTACTAGCATGATGTTGACGCATCATATCTAAGTTGTACTAGCATGATACAGATCAACACTCCCTCTCAACTAAGGGAGCAATCTCCATAAGTCCCAGCTTGTCTCTCAAGTATGTAAGCTTTATCTTGGATAGAGGCTTTGTCAAAATATCAGTTGTCTGCTCATCGGTGGAGATGTACTGGAGAATCACTTCTCCCTTCTGGACTTTATCACGGATAGAATAGTACTTGATCTCAATGTGCTTCGACCTGTCATGGAACACGGGGTTCTTTGAAAGCTTCACACAACTTTGATTATCACAATATATCACAGTCGAATCCAACACCTGATCAAATAGTCCATAAACCAGCTTAGAGAGCCATATTTCTTCTGTACAAACGTCACAAGTTGCAATATACTATGCTTTTGCAGTGTTGAGTGCAACATACTTGTGTTTCTCGCTAGCCCATGACATCATAGCAGAGTCCAAACTGAAACATATACCAGAAGTACTCTTTCTTTCTTCTGCACTCCCTGCCCAATTTGAATCGGTAAATTCATGCAGTTGTACGTCACTATTTGAGGCATATCTCAAACCATATTTCAGCGTCCCACAAAGATATCTCAAAATGTGCTTTGCAGTTATCCAATGCTCATGTCTAGGTTCCACCTCGAATTGGCTCAACATGTTCACATCAAAGAAAATGTTCAATCAGGTATTAATCAAATATATCAATGAGCCAATCAACTATCGGTATAGGGATGAGTCTAATGGATTAGAATCAGAGTCTCTCAACTTCCTCAGATATGTGACCATGGGAGTTTCCATGGATTTGCAATCCATCATCCCAAACTTCTGAAGAATATTTACAACATACTTCCCTTGCCCCAGAAAGATTTTACCACATTTCTGCTATACTTCGAGTCCCAAATAATAATGCATGAGACCAAGATCCTTCATATCGAATTCATAGGCTAACTCCCTCTTACATTGAATAATGAGAGGCTTTGCACATGTTGGAAACAAATCATCAACATATAGTAGCCAGATCATAGGTGCATCATTCACAACCTTGTAATAAGGATACAGATCAACATGGCTCTAGGAAAATCCAAGTCTCGCCAAGTAACTATCAGTTCATGCATACCAAGCTCTATGTATACTTCTTCCTCAATTACTCCATTGAGAAAAGCGGTATTTACATCCATCTGATGTAAAATCCAACCCATGGATGTTGCAAGAGATATGATGGTTGTAATAGATGTGTATCTAGAAATTGGAGCAAATGTCTCATCATAGTCTTCACCCTCCTACTGGGAGAACCCTCTAGCCACGAATCTTGCCCTGTATTTATTGATACTTCCATCCATTGCATGATTTATCTTGTAAACCCATTTTGAAGTGACTACATACTTTCCTTCAAATTTAGGAACAATTTCCCATACAACATTTTTCATGATGGATTGATATTCTTCCATCATAGCTTCCTTCCATTATTTCTTCTTGACTGACAGCCAAAGATCCTCAAGTGTTCAACACTTGGCTTCTTTTCTGGAGAAAGCTTCTTCCGGAGTCATGTTCTTCAATATACAATGAAGACTTCTATTATGAACATATACGGCTTCCATAGTTGCTTCTCCCCATAGAAACATGTATAGATTTTGGTCATTCATCATTGCCTTGATATATTCTTAATGGATCGATTCTTTCTTTCTATTGCACCATTCTACTGAGGATTGTAGGGAGTAGTGAGCTCCCTCCTAATCCCGACCTCTCTATAGAATGTATTGAAATCATCTGAGGTGTACTCTCCCGCTTAGTGAGGAGGTTGACATTGGTCCACACACATCTAAGTGAATGATGTCCAAAACTTCTTTTTTCTTTACACACTTCCTTTAGAATTGGTACTTGGTGAGATTACCTGCCTCACCACTTGATGGAGTCATCTTCTCCATGTTTTGCAATTGTCACTCTAGCTCATTCTTAGAGTTATTGCCTGTGACCTGCCCCGAACAAGAACAACAATAGCAAAAGTATTTCCAATAACATTTTCATAAGAACATATCTATTGTAACAAGGATCATAGAATTACCAAGGTGACCTGCCCGGAAACAAGAAATATCTCCTAGATGTTAGTTCGTCAAACAAGTGCAATAAACATCTATATCAATGCAACCAAGTATACCTGGCAGTAATAGAACCTTTCAAATATTGTTGTCACAACTATAATGTTTACTTGTACTATGGCAATTATCAAACTTGATATGTGCAAATTGAAACTTGACAATTTTGATCAATCAAACTTGGAACCTAGAGCCTCAACTACTTGTTCCTCTGAATGTATTGAATCCAAGATTACTACTTGGACAAGGTATCTTGTACATTCCCTGCAAAACAAACTCATGCTTTGCTAAATGATATAGCATGGAAAGCATATATAAGTGCACACCTTTGAAATTTGTAGCATCATTCAACGTGTCTTCTAATTTAAAACTAGACACCATCTTGACAAGAAGAGGTTAGAAGCTGAATAAAAAAGGTTCAATGATTAGAACAAGCTAGAAACTCTGAAATTTCAACTTTGACTACAAAATCAATTTTGACCAAAAGTCAACCTTTGACTTTGACCCAAAAATTCAAACTTGACATTTTT
>WSFP011470149.1:0-17838 GCA_009831015.1 Picea engelmannii | reverse complement strand
AGTCCAAGGGAGTTCTACCGATGCCTCTGCATCCTCAGTGTCCGAAACCCTGCACACTCAACGAAACTGAGTCAGCGGCACCTGTCTATATCATAGTAGTGAAATCATCCTGTCATATAACCCAATGCATCCAAATGAAAGAACAGTTTTATCATCATATAAATCCAGATCACTTGCGAGCAAGTGTCCTCAAAGAATAAGTTTGGTAGGTGCGCCAGAGCGGGATGTTACACAAGTATTGTTTGTATATTTTGGGTATATCATAATCACAATTAACATTTACTTCTTTGTTTCAAATGTTGCAATGTTTTCCCCTTGAAATGAAATTTTTTGACTTCAAGTTGTTTGTGATGGAAAATTGACCACAGATCCTATTGTATTTTATCTATTTGAGTCCTTTCCACAAAATTGAACTCTTTCAAAATGCATAATTTGCATGTGGGATGAAGAAGAGGAAGACAATGATTTTATGAAGGAAAATTTTCCAAAACTTGTTGTTGTAAGCCTTTTCATGGAGGATATTGGAGTAAGTAATAGAAAAGAAGATCAAGAAATATTGTTTGAAGCCTATACTCAAATTAAGAATGGCTCACTAAAAGGTGGAGGTGGAACATCCCTTTTGTTGTGTTTTTCTGGGAGGTATGTGCTATAGACTTATTTTCTAACCTAGGGTCTCATGAAGGACACATTGGTGAGGGTATGCTGAGACACACTCTTCTAACTTAGTTTCATTAATTTTTTAGGATGAGCTAGCTGCAAAATTGTTGTATGGTGACCAAGCTTCTAGAATTGGTGAATTCTGAGGAGATCAACGATGAATGAGTTGGTTATACTATGGCAAGAGCTTGGGAACTCTCAATCTAAATGATTTCACTAAGTTATAGCGATATAGAAGCCTCTCCTTGTCTCCTTCACCAATCCATATAAGGAAGGTGTTTCCATGGGCAAGAGGAGGAAGACACATTCATAGCTACATGCTACTAGATTTTCAGAGGAGCTTATCCGCTACGTTCATCCTCCAGATTAGGTTTTCCTTTCTTGAGTGAGGATTGATGATCCATAAATGGTGGTCCTATGGCCAATCCATTTGTCAAACATGGAAGACTATTCTGGAATAAGTTTTGTTTTTACTCTTTTTTCTTGAATTTCCAACTCAAGTAGAAAATTCAATGAAGTAGAATTATGTTGTCACTCTGAATGAGATATACCGATTTACGATTTTGTTTTAATGAATGAGATATACCAATATAAATTCTACACACAAATGAATTTATCTGTCACTCAACAAGAGGTTAGGTGACACAACTACCCATTAACAATTGGGGTGCCTATTCACTCAAAATCAACATGTATTCATTGTCCACTCCATGTATGCATATTAATGGTTATAGCATTGATACCATGGAAATGATACTCAGGAAAAACCAAATATCATGCACATAACCATTACTACACTTGTTCACACTGTTTTTACACCCAATACGAGCATGAGGTATGTGGGCAGTTGAGAATGGTCACTGAAATGTGTGTGGATGCCCAAGTGATGTGTGAGATGTGTGGGCTCTTAAGAATGGTTTCCAGCAAGCATGTGCATGCCAAAGTTGAGTGTGTAGTGTGTGGTCCCTTCAGAATGGTTAACTACAAGTTCGAGGATGCCTGATTCAAGCGTGAGGTCCATGGGCTCTAGAGAATGGTTGTAAGAAAGCACATGGAATCTAAATTACAAGGTTTAGGACATGGGCTCCTTAGAAAAAAATAAATATATGCCTGGGATATCCAGAATAAGTGTTAGGGTGCTAGAAAAGTAAATAAAAAGAGCTTGAGCTGTGAGGTGAGAAGAATTCAACCAACAACTAGATAGATTCAAGGAGAGAGAGAAATATGTCTCAACAATTATCAAGACCATATTAGAAAATACCTTTCAAGCAACAACAAATTCAAAGGGAGAGTTGTATGATTCCAAGATCTAGAATCACTTCGATGGTGATAAAAAATACAGTTGGAACAATATTTGCTCCATTAACCACTGTATTATGCAGGATCACCTCCCACTTGACAAATCATTGAGTTCTTGGCTTAAATTATCAAGAGAGGTAATTTGATTAGCGAGGAAACATTAAATGGAATCATAACTCAATGAATAACTCCATAACTAATTGTAAATGTGTTGAACCTGCACAAAATAGATTTAGCTAGAAAATACCACACACATTTGCAAGGAGAAATTGAGAAAGAAGAAGCAAGAGAGAAAGAATGGAAGAATTATCATTAACCGTATAACTCAACCAATCCACACCGGAGGAGAATCCAATGAACCATAGTGGTGGTCTAGAGTGATCTGGACACACACCAATAGTTACGGGAGTAAACTTCCACCTAGTCTAGTCTCTCGGGCAGTTACAAGAGTGCACTGCCACCTAGCTGAGTTAACTAGTCTATAATTCTTCAGTTAACTAACTGAAACATAGTGAAGTGAGGAGGAGATCAGAGAATCATGGGTAATGCGCCAGTGTAGTGATGATCCCAAGGAAAATGTGCATTAACTGGTGATTATCCCAATGTTGCATGGTGACAATACCAATGTAGTGTCTAGACTCCACTCAACTAATCAAACTGAAGTGAAAAATGAAGAGAATATTATCCCTAGAGGAATATTCTTCCTAAAATATAGGATACTGAATAATGACTAATAAACAAGGAAAAACCTTAGGAAAAAAAAATCATGGGTGTGTGTGAAGTAACTCCAACACCCCCCCTTAACATCTCTATGGTAAAAATAAAGAATGGGTCCCAGCAACGAGGCCATGTTAGGTACCCAACTACAAAAGATACAATGAAATAAATTGAAGAAAGAGGGAAAACCTCATGGGGAAACCCCCCCTCAAGGTACAATGTATGTAAAAAGGAGAACTGACAGTTTCTAGGAAACTCCGTCCTTCACTCCAAGAGGAATTCGTAGAGAATGGAACTTCTGCTCAATGAAGGTCTTAGTGAAGGTGTTTGCAATCTATTTTGTTGAAGGAAAAAAATGTAGGTTGATTATCCCCTCATGTACTAAGTCCCATATTTAGTGCATGTGGATCTCAATGTTCTTCATCTGCTTGCTCTGAACTGGATCTCTACAAAACTTCAGAGTGTTATGGTTGTCACACCATATGACGATTAGTCAATGAAACTAAATTCCCAACTCAGTGAGAAAATGTTCTAGCCACATAACTTGAATGGTTATGTTAACTACCCATATGTACTCTACCTCAGCGGAAGATAGAGAAATAATAACCTGCTTCTTGCTCGACCAACATATAGGCTCAGAACCAAGAATGAGTGAGTAACCAAATGTGAACTTGTGATCAATGCTATCACCAACCCAGTCAGAATCAGTGAACCCGATGAGGTCCAATGTAGAGTCTGTTGCATAATGAATCCCAAAGGTGATGGTTCCCTGTACATATCGAAGGATTCACTTTGCAACCTTCCAATGTAGCTCATGTGACTCTTGCATGAACCTGGAAACTGTACCAACTACATAGTAGAGGTCTATTCTCGAGTGTGTGAGATACAAAAATATACCCACTAGTTGTCTATACAATGTGTTATCAACCAGTGTAGTTTCCCCGCCATCCTCAAGTTTGACTCTTGATAGGAAAGGAGTCAGAGCAGACTTGCAGTCTGTCATGTGAAATCTCTCAAGGAGATCTCATTCATACTTGGCCTGAGACAACTTGATGTCTGATGCATCTTGACCGATCTTGAGTCCAAGGAAGAAGTGTAGAAAACCCATTTCCATCATAAACAAAATGTCATGTAGAATCCTCTTGACTGCATCAATCGCTCTATTCGAGCAACCAGTGATCAACAAATCATAAAAACAATAACTAAGAGTAGAAGTGAATTAGTCATCCTAAGCAGGTAAACATTCGGGTTTGATTTACAACGTACAAAGTTCTGTGACAACATGTAGGAGTCCATCTTGGCATACCATGCCCTCAGAGCCTGCTTGAGGCAATAAAGAGACTTCTTCAGTCGACAGACCAAAGATGAATACTGCACAAATCCCTCGGGATGCTCAATATAGATCTCCTTAGAGATATCATCATGAAGAGGTGCATTCTTCACGTCCATATGATGTAATTCACATCCCTTGGTTATCGCAATGGAAGGTGCCAAATGTATGGAATCCATTTTCTCTACTAGAGAGAAGGTCTCATCATAGTCAATGCCATGCACCTGTTGAAAGCATTTAGCAACAACCCTGTCTTTGTATATGCTAATATGTCCATCCATTGTGCTCTTGGTCCTGTAGATCTATCTACACCTAACAATTTTCCTTCCATAAGGAAGGGGAACTAGATCCCATGTTTGTTTCTCAAGGAGAGATTTGTACTCCTCTTACATGAAGGATTCCCGAATGGGATTTCCAACAGCCTCACCATAAGAGTGTGGATATGAAGATTGAACCAAGAAAATATTCCTCTGTGGCATTGGTTCAATGGAAGTGAATGCAAGAGGAGGATCTTCGAAATCATATCAAGTCCTCCTAGTATCAGTTGGATCACCAACGAGATCCCTTGCATCCTGAAGAGTAGTTTGGGCCCAATTGGGCCTCTGCTCTAGCTCTGCATCTTCATATGGATGCACTAACTTTGCATCTAACTATAATGACTCTGTATCTGGATCATATAAATCCTCTGAATCAGCAATCTCTTCGAAATAAAAGTCGACATGTGCATTCTCATCATCTCTGAAAAGTGGAAGAACAAAGGTGTCTCCACAGGACCGTTGAGGTACATGCGATACACTTTCCTCAAATTTGACACTATGCTCAATGATGAGTTGGTCCAAGGAAACATCAATGAGTATGTATCCCTTCAAATCGTCGGGGTATCCAAAAAAAATACACTATGTTCTCTACAAATCAAGTTCCTTCCTCTTTTCATAGGGAATCCGGGTCCATGCACGTGAACTGAAAATAAGAAAGTGGGTCACTTTTGGTTTGAGGCTGCTCCAAGCCTCGTAGGGGGTATTATCCTTGATATATCTATGGGGAGATCTATTTTGGATGTAAGTTTCACAATTAAGTGCTTCGACCCATAATATCTATGAAAGTGACTTTGCATGTAGCATGAAAAAGGCCATCTCTTTTAGAGATCTATTTTTCCACTCAGCAACTCTATTTTGCAGCAGAGTATAGGGAACTGTGTGCTACAACTGAATCCCTGCCTCATGAAAACAATTCTAGATCTCATGGTTGACATACTCTCCCCCATTACAAGTTTGGAGGATTTTGATTTCATTTCCTGACTGTGTCTCAACCAGAGCTTTGAAATCTTCGAGGTGTTGAAGGACCTCTGATTTTTGCATGAGAAAAAAAATCCATGTGAAGCGTGAGAAATCATCAACAAAAATTAGAACGTACCTCACTTTGTTGATTGATGGATGTGTAAAAGGGCACATGAGGTCACTATGGATCAGATCTAAAGGAGAGGAATCTCTCTAAGTCTTTCATTTGTTGAATTTCTCTTGAGGGTGTTTTCCAAGAACACATCCCTCATAGATTCCTTTGGAGAAATGGATGTCTGGTAGACCATCAACTAATCCTTTCTTGCTAATATGTTGCATATATATGAAATTTAAATGCCCAAAACTTTCATGCCATATCCTACTACTTTCATCAACATGGGTAAGCGGTAAATTAAAAATCTGGTTCAATAAATTCATAAAATGTATGCAATCTAGATTGATGATTTACCTCAACTGTAGCAACCCTAGAATTGGTTTTCATTTCATATATGTCCACTACATCAGGTGAAAATATGAATTTCTTTTTGGTGCTAGAATTTTTCATCCGATACACAGAGAGAAGATTAATATAAAGTTTGGGAATGTTTAGCACATTCTCGAAGCTTCCATTGGTGAGTTCAATCCTTCCTTTGTCGGTGACCTTGACTGGAGAGTTGTCCCCGACCAGAATAGGAGGATCTTTGCATCCATCCAATGATTAATAGACTGCTTTCGTGGAAGCCATGTGATGTGATTCTCCTGAATCTACAATCCAAGCATCGAGAGAGGAGTTGATGAAAATCAAATAATGGCTATAATTGTCTTTCTTGGAATTCTCATCTTCTGGCTTATTCTTCTTTGCACCCTCAAGGATGCGATATCCAAGGTTGTTTTTATGAATTATTTTATTCACTATGTCTATTTGTTTATGCATACATGTGGATTATGGATGGAATGCTTTATGGCAGTATGTGCATTTCTCCCCTTTTCACCTTTGTATCCAGAGGCATCAGTCAAGGGTTTTGAGTACCCTTCCTTCTTCACATTGGCATGCTATTTCCTTTTTTATTTATCTTTATATTTATGATATTTATTACCACTATCATCTTTCACATTAAGTGCATGCACCCTTGGGCCTTTGATTTTTCCCATGTTGATGAGCTTGGTCTGCTCTTGTGTCATAGATTCGATAAATTCCTCAAGAGAAGGAATCTTCCAGGCGACTCCAGAGGTGAATCTAAATGAATGGAATGTGGATACGAACACTAATAATTTAGGACCAAGTTTTGAGAGAATGGTGAGAACCATTTGTTTCTCCTCCTTATATTTATCAACCCCGCAAGCCTTGAGTTGCGACAGTAAATCCTTAAATTTTTTAAAGAAATCTTGGAGATTTTCAAATATTTTTGGATCTAATGTGAGAAATTCCACCTCGAGCATGTGTCCCTTGATCTCATCCTATTTTCAAAATATACCTTCCATGTTTGTCCAAGATTCATTGGGGGTTTTACATGAAAATATGTGAAAAAGGAGATCAGGAGAAATGAGATTGCAAATTGTTTCAAATGCTTCATCCATTCGATTTAGATAATTGGATTTTTCTATGGATGATGTTGGTTATGATTATTTGTTCATGTTTAACCTATAAAATCCTATTCTTTGAATATGTATGATCATCCTCTCCTTCCATGCAAATAAATTGTAAGGTGTAAGAATGAATTCTTTTGGGAATTCCATTTTTCCATTGTCTTCAATCTTTGGTACCTGCAAAAATAATTCAGTGTGTCTTTGTCTTAGCAGTCCGTCGGCTATGATACCATGTAAATGTGTTGAGACTACACAAAATATGTCTATAAAGAAAATACCACACACATTTGTAGAGAGAAATTGAGAAAGAAGAAGAAAGAGAGAAAGAATGGAAGAATTCTCATTAACCATATGAATAATGAATAATTTACACATGATATATTATGTATAACTCAACCAATTCGCACTGGAGGAGAATATAATGTGCCATAGTGGTGGTATAGAGTGATTTGTGCACACATCAACATTTATGAGAGTAAAATTCCACCTAGTCTAGTCTGTCAGGCAGTTACGGGAGTGAATTGCACCTAGCTGAGTTAACTAGTCTATCTGTCTTCAGTTAACTGACTGAAGTGGAGTGAAGTGAGGAGGATACCAAGAAATCATGGGTAATGCACTATTCTGGTGATGATCCCAAGGGCAATGTGCATTATATGGTGATAATCCCATTGTTTCATGTGACAATACCAGTGTACAATCTATACTCCACTCAACTCATCAAACTTAAGTGAAAACTGAAGAGAATATTCCCCCTAGAGGAATATTATTCCTAAAATATAGGAGATTGAATAATGACTAATAAAAAAGGAAAATATCAAGAAAAAAAAAATCCTAGGTGTGTGTGGAGTAACTGCAACACTAATCACAACAGAATACCCAACAAATTGCAAAGGAAAAACACACACCTAAGAGAATATTTTACCATAGAAACCCAACATTTACTAAAGATTTTATTAAGATCAAGATAATATTATAGAGGAGTGACCTATACACATACTCTATGTATTGTTACTCATTGTGATGGTCAAAATTGAAGCAGGCCATGGCTCAAAGACACCTTCACTTAGAGTGAATAGGGACAATAACTCCTTCTCCCACTCAAACTAAGTAGGATGACATGTTTGAGCTTTAATTTTTGGTACTTCCCTTTCATATTTCTCCTTGCATATCCATTTGTTTTCCTCTTCACTACATCCCTTATTATTTTAATGGGATTCCTTTGGAATGCTAACCATCACAACTATTCATTTCCACTTCCAATTTGCCAAAAATACAAAAATAATAATAATAAGGATGTGCTCATTACATAATTTAAAATAAAGTTTGTCAAAGATCCAATTCGGATTAGACCTCCCCATTTTAAGGATTTTGGTCCCAAAATCTACATCATTAAGGAGTAGGAAGCATAGATTCTCCGTTTGCCTAACCATATTCACCATTCCATTGTTGATGAAAACTACATCTTTCCTACTTTATTTCCCTTGTTTTTCTACTAGATGAGCTATTCCCTTTCTCTCTTGATGTGAATTAATGAGGTACTCCTTTCCATCCTTGACAAAGAGGTACATGTTTTCTCTCATGTAGAAGGTAGAATCCTCATCCCACAAGTATGGGCCACCCAACATCACTTTGTAGGCATCCAATGGTACAACTTCACATTCTACCTCATCAACATAGCTAGCACGAATGAAAAACTTGATTCTACATCTTCAAATGATTCTGATGACACTTTTCCCTTGCAACCATATTAGTGAATTTGGTTGTAATAGATCATAGGTTTCTAGACCAATCTCATTTATTAATGTTTAAAAAACGAAATTACATTGAGAACCAATGTTGAACATTGTATTTACCTTCCATTTCTTCACTTGAAATTCAATTTTAAATAGTCACATGTTTATCCCCACTTGCCTTATGCTATTGCAATGTCATGCAAATTATGGCTTCATCTGTACTAGTGGTGGTTTCTACCACTTACTATTTTGTCTTAGTATCTACATTTTCTTTCCCATTGGACTTTATCCACTTTAGACACAATTCCATATGAAGTTCCCAACACTTCTCTTCTACGTGTCCATCTACATCACATTGTTTTCAATGCCTATCATGATTCCTCTTTTTCTTGGTTGTGGATTCCATCTTCTTATCTTTGTTTCTTGTCGGTTTCTTCTTGGCCCATGTGTTTTTGTCCCTTCCTAAATTCCATCTCAATGTAGAGATCCTTCTTTCTTGCCTCATCTATGATTTTCACACCATGAAGCTACAATTGTCTTCAAATATGGCTAAAAGTTCCTCCAATGTACTTCTTCACACCCCTGGTTCTTAAGGATAGATACCCAACCTAATTGCTTTCCTCCTAGACTTAGAAGTGTATTATTGCACTCCTCATTCCTGTTCATGCCAAAGGTACTACCACTTCATGATTTGTTCCTCTTCGTAGCCTATGGGATATAATTGTGAGTCCAATAATTTGTTTAATTCCTCCAATTTCAGCACCATGGGATTCTTTCCTATCCTTAGTGAATCCACGTAACTATCCCACCATAGCATAGGATGTATGATCATATTCAAACATGAAAAGGATATTTGTTATGTGTATTGGATTTGATAAATCCTATAGTAAAATTACAATTGTTTCGACCAATTATCCAACACCCTGACATTAGTTTACTCATTACACATGGGTATTTCAATCTTCACTTAAAATCTTAAAGGAACACTCAAAGATAAAGAAAATTTATTGTCATAACCTAAGATTCCAATCATCCTTACCTTCAAATATTCCAGACCAACCTTGTTTTCTCCATGATGAGTCTCTACTAAGTGTGCTTCCTTACCCTTCATTACTAGCAATTCTATATCACCAACTATGTCAATGAAGCAATTATTTTCTCTAATCGAGCCAATACGGACTCAAGGTATTCCATGTCATATTGTTCATGATGATGCCTCACCATTGATGGTGCTCTACATCTCTATAGGCCTAGTAGTAATGCTTGTCCACTAGTAAGGTAGTGGTTGTGGGTGCTTATGTATTATACCTAGAGAGGTAATATGTGAGGTACCCAAGGGAACTGTGGTTATATATTATTAGTGGAGGTCATTCAATTTAAGGTGGACTAGGTCCACTATATTATTAAATAAGGCCCACTATGGTAGTTAGATATAATAAATAGGCTTTCTAGAAGATTCATTCTCTAGAATGCTCCTAGGAGATAGAGAATGTTATATAAAGAAGTGTAAGAAAAGTAATTCGATGATGAAGAATATTGTTATTGTACAAGAAGATATTGTTTGAGGAGTGTTATCCTTCCATAAGGATTAATATATGGTGTTACCCTACCTCAAGGGTTTTTTCTCTATTTCTTGTGCTCATTATTGGTGAATGGTTTGGTTTATTCTTGGTTATTTCTGAAGTATATTTGTAGATCTATTCACGTATATAACATTTGGTATCATAATTCTTTCCTTGGCCAAAGAGAGGAAGATTTTTTTTGCAGATTTGTTTTTTTTTAAAGACAAAAAGGAAGGAACACACTCAAGACTCAATTCTAAAAATTTTTCTCAGAATTTGCAAAAAAAATAAATTATATTTGCATTCCTCTTGGAAAAATGCCCAATTTCAAAAAACAAATCATCCAAAACGGATTCTAGGAAGTAAACTTATCAACATTTTAAATTTGACAGTTTTCATGGTTTTTTTTTGGAAAAAAACATGGGATTTGCACAGTAAGTTATTAATAAACCCTAGTTTTGGTTGAAGATATCTTCCAAGAAATATTTTTTTTACTAGAAAAGAGGATGACCCTAGTATTGAAGAATTCATAAATTCCCAAAACCCGATATGGAAAGAGAAGTGGAAATATCATTTACACTATGGTTTCAAAGAAGATGCTTTCATGTGCTAGAAATTATTTGACTTTAGTAAGTTGGTGTTACTTTATGATGAAGCATATGAAAAATTAGCTTTAGATAAGTGGTGTTACACAAAAATTAAGGATAACAACATCACCAAGGATTTATTTTCATGTGACAACCCTATATTACAGGTTCATGGTTGTCTTCATAAAGGAAATATCATTGTTTCTATTAACCCTAGTTGCCAACAAAAATTTATCAATATTCAGTTGGTTAATAGATTGCAAGTTCCTACAAAGAACATTCAAAGCACACAAGTTTCCGGTGAAAATTTTCAAATTTTGAAAGAGTTGAAGCCCAGTCTGAATAAATAAATGTTGCATTCATTATTTTATGCTATAGATATGGATGATATGTATATTGTTTTGGGATATCCTTGGATAGAACTAGTGGGTAAAATTAATATTAATGTGCAAAAGAAGTTTTTGAAGTTGTGGTCTAGGAAAAAGAAAATCACATTGTAGGATGTGTCTCTTAGTAAGACAGAAGGGCCCACGACATTAAGTAAAGAAGTTATTGTAGAGTTTGAAGTTAAATCAGAGGCCGATTCTACAATATGAGATAAAGCAAAGCCATGGAAGGACACAATAAAGAAGATGAGGAGATCATTTAATCAAAGGGACACCATGTGGTGGAATTGAATAAAAAAGGATTGATTCCTACAATTGTTGTATATTGCCATCCACATCATATTGAGACACAACAATCATCAAGACAAGGGCGTGAGCATAAACACACTTATGCATCAATAGATAACCATCAAGGAAACCAATCAAGAGGTGCATGGAGTACCACCATCACTGTAGGAAGACATCAGTCTTGAGCAACATTCCCATGCCAACACCGACACAATGTGGCACAACATCAGGGTGGAAAGGGCACAATTGGACCTCATGTTCATTTTCCATTAGGATGGATGGATGGTCATACTTGGTACCAGTTGGCTACAATTCTTAGCTAGTCATATTGTATGGTTTCTTCTCATGTTTTGACGACGAAACATGCTTAATGGGGTGGCGCAAGCCTCTCATCACTCCAAAGGGTTTCTTGAACTCCCGGTCTAATATCTTTTTAGTCACTGAACCAAATAGCTCATCGGGCCCCTAATGGGAACCAATTTAACTTGACACAGGCCCTTCTTCCTTCTCAACACAGGTTGTGTGGAAACAAAGGGCCTTATCCTTAGCCCTTTTCAACTCTTAACACCAACACCACTAGATCTCCATGCTAGGCTCCCTCCTTGATGTGACCACGGGATACTATCATGGAACAACTCCCTTCGCGATTCCATGTTTTGGAACTTTCATGAGTTGTTTACTCCCTTTTTCCCGATTTCTGAATCGATGAATTCTCTAAGAAAAAATATAGGGTCCACCTCCTCCTAGCGCTCGACAACTGTGATAAAATCATGACCTCAGACTTCGCAATTTCTCTCTTCTCTCAACTCTCTCCTCCATGATTTGCAAATTGGTGAAGTGTTGATTTCTCACCACGTGTCCTATATCGATGGATGGCCAAGATTTCTTCAGCTCTCATCTCTTCGAGTATTCTCTCCTCGTATTTCCTCCAAAGTTTTCTTCCTTTGAAATACGTAGATCTCCACCACGCGTCCTCCTAGATCCAAAGGTCCATAATTAGTTTGCACTTCTCCCTTCGCAAAGTTTTAATTTCTCTCCTTGCAACTCTTCTAAAGTATGAATCCTCAAACTCTCGTATTTTCTTCCACCTGCCTCCCTGGATGATGGAAGAATTTATGGTCTACGGGAATTTGACAAGTCCTCGACTCCTTTTCACACTTAAAGAAAATTTATTCCTCGAGACTTACATTTTTCTCGAAGTTCTTATGCATTCCTTGCAGATTTCTGCGTAGACTCTTCTGTGACTTTTCTCGACTTGAAAACCTTCAAGGTTCCCAGTTCCTCTGCGTCCTTTAGTGAACATTCTCTTTTCCTCCTGGCAACTAACGCCTTTCCTCCTGAGCTTTGTAAGATGAAATTACAATATCTTGGGTTCACTCCTTAAGCTTGACTCAGTTCTTCGATGGATTCTCCCCTGGCCTTCCTTCCTCAGAGTGTTCAACAACCCTGGGATTCTCTTAAGGATTCAAACAATTCCAAAAGTGTTTCCCTTGTACACTCTCGTATTTTCTCTATGCCCTCTTAGAAGAGTGTTTTAGAGTGTTCATTAACTCTGAACTGTGTTTCCTCCCACACAATATTTCTTTCTAAGGTACTTAATAGCCTTGAAATTTCCTCCCGAGTTTGTGAATTAACCTGCTATGCCCTCTTGGTAGTTTCTCTTCTGACTCCCCTGAGTTCAGACACACACTCCTTGTGTCGGCTTATAGAGTTTCCACCCTCTATCGTGCACTCCTTGCACATATCCTAGAGAACCAGACCTAACCCAAGACACTCATAGATAGAAAATTGTATCTCTATCCCTGTAGACGATTTATAACATTCATCTACAATTCAAATTTATACAAATGACATTCATCACAAAATATCCATTACATAAAAATTGATAACAGGAAAACTATCATTTTCTATTAATGGTAGAACGTCAAATTACAAATGTTTGAGTCCAGACTACAACTGAGTCTCAACCCTCTCTCAATTATATCTTGGCCTACTCTACTTGTAACAATACAAGAGTTTATACAAGAGGGGCTCGATGATCTTCCCGCCAAGCTAATCTAGTGGTGTCAAATCACCATTTAAAAATGTCTGACTACCGAGGCAAATTACAATGATGGAAATATGCTCCAAATCGACTGTAGATCCCTCCTACCATCAACCAATTAATGGCGACCTTATCTATAGCTTGTGCGAAGGAAAAACTTGGCTCTTCCAGCTTGTCATCATTAAATGCCTGAATCATGCTTTAGGTTCTCGAAGGAAAAATGAGAGGGCGACACCTCTCCCTTCCTTGAATGTGCACCATGCATGCTAATCGGCTGACACGTGCTGAGGTGGAGAGATGCTCCTGCATCATACTCCACATCTACAAAAATCATGAGATCCTTCTCATGAGATTTTCATCTCGGTTGAAATCTTTCTAGATCCCAAACTTTCTCTTGGAGTTGTCTTTATTATCCTTTGCTTCATTGATGCTACTGCTACATCTTCTCGGTTGCTCATGCAGGTTCCTTTCTGTTCATCTTCTCCTTTCTCACCTATTCTATTTCTGATCCCAACATCAGCCTTCTTATCTCCTCAATCACCTCGTCCAACTGTTCCATTGGCTCGATCTTCCTTTGCAGACTAACTTACTGCACTTCTTCTTTGTCAAAGGGTAGATCACATTAACCACCCACGCTATTTTATTCATCTCTTGTGACCTTAGTTGGCCACTCTGTTGCAGTTCCCCTTCCTACAGGCTTCTCATCACTAAACTACTTCTCAACTTCTTCCTCTGACATATTTTCTCTTGTCAGCTCCGCTTATGTTGGTTCAACCCCGACTTCCTTCCACTTTTCCTCATGCTCACATGTCTCCTCTGGCATGGCTATCTCTTTGAAGCCACCTCTTGGTTATGGATTTCCCAACAAATCCTCCAGTTTCTTTAGCTCCATTTCCCACTGAGTGAGTAACTCAACTAGGTGCTCCTCTGTTGGGACACATTTCAGTATTTGCTCCTCCTTCTCCATGACAATCTCAACCTGTTTTCCTTCGGTTGCATCTACAACGTCTATACTAGCCTCTCCTCGGCGGCTTGGTAGGAATATATCGACTCCTCCAATGATCAAAATGCTCCTATGATCCTCCTCCTTGGTGATGAAAGTTTGCAACTTGCCATTATCTTCATTCACGAGGCTTACAACTCTGCACGAATCTTCATATGGATGCGACATTTCTTCTACCTCCTCTCCATCCATGAACACCCCTTGCTGAAACAAACTCTCAGCTGAGCTCATATATTCTCCCTTACCCACTTGGAAATTCAGGATGTCTCCTCTGCCCTCCCAATAGTCTACCAGATCCACTGATCCCCTCTCATTGCCCACCTGGGAACCTACAATACCTTTGCTAGATATTTGTTCGTTATGAATGAGGTTTTCAGCATGCCTCAACCACCTTTTTAACATCTGGTGTTGCCTCTTGGCCAACAACTTCTGAACAAGCCTCTTAGTTTTTCTCTTCAAAGGCCACTCGTACCTCCATTGCACCTTTTCCTCCTGCTAGATCTTGAATGCCAACCTCTCCATCTAGGCTCGGATTTCACTGAGCTCCTTGTCCATCTCTGTTATGGTATTTTGTGGGAAGACTTCTCCTTGACCGTGCTCATAACTTCCAATGACCATATTGATTTACCTACATCCTACCTAGCTATTTATCATTTGTTGCACACCTTGCAACAATTTCAACAAAGTATCGCGCTCTGTCTCCCTTGCCTACATAAATCAATTTTGCATTAGCTCTGATACCACTCCTGGTATCATGGTATCTCATTTACCTCCTTCTCTCCATTTGAGAGAAGAATCAAGCTCTGATACCACTCCTGGTGCATGCATCTCATCAATCCAAAGGGATCCTCGACCTCTAGGTCTAGGATTGTTCAAGTCACCGAACCGAATGGCTCGTCGGACTCCTAATGGGAACCAATTTAACTTGACATGGGCCCTTCTTCCTTCTCTACATAGGTTGTGTGGCAACCATGAGCCTTCCCCTTAGATATTTTCAACTCTTAATGCCAAAATAATTAGCTCTCTATGCTAGGTTCCCTCCTTGATGTGACCATGGTCTATGACCGTGGGCCAGCTTCCTTCATGATTTAGTGCTTTAGAACTTTTGTGAGTTGTTTACTCCCTTTTTCACGATTTTCGAATCGATGAATTATCTAAGACCAAATCTACGGTCCACCTCCTCCTTATGCTCGATGGCTTCGATCAAATCGTGAGCTCAGACTTCACGATTCCTCTCTTCTCTCAACTCTCTCCTCCCTAATTTTCAAATCAACAAAGTGTTTATTTCTCGTCACGTTTCCTATCTCGATGGATGACCAAGATTGCTTCGGCTCTTAGCTCTTCGGGTATTATCTTTTTGACTTTACTTCGAAGGTTTCTTCCTACAAAATATGTAGATCTCCACCATGCGTCCTCCTGGATCCAACGGTCCAAAATCACTCTGCACTTCACCCTTCGCGAAGTTTGAATTGCTCTCCTTGCAACTCATCAAAAGTATGAATCCTTGAACTCTCGGATCAGCTTCCACCTGCCTCCTTGGACGATGGACAAATTTATGCTATTCAGGACTTCAGAAAGTCCTCGACTCCTTTTCACACTTAACACAAATTTCTTCCTTTAGACTAAAGTTTTTCTCAAACTTCTTCTGCACTCCTTGTAGATTTGTGTGCAGAATCTTCTGGGACTTTTCTTATCTTGAAAACCTTCAAGGTTCCCAGTTCCTCTGTGTCCTTCAGTGAACATTCTCTTTCCCTACTAGCACTTAATGCCTTTCCTCCTGATATTTGAAATATGAACTTAAAATATCTTGGGTGCACTCCTTGTGCTCGACTCAGTTCTTCGACGAATTCTCCCTTGGCCTTCCTTCCTCAGAGTTTTCAGCAACCATGGGATTCTCTTAAGGATTCCAACACTTCCAACAATGTTTCCCTTGTATTCTCTCGTACTTTCTCTATGCCCTCCTAGAAGAGTGTTTTAGAATCTTCAGTAACTCTGAACTGTGTTGCCTCCGAAATAGTCATTCCTTCCAAGGTACTTAATAGCCTTGAAATTTCCTCTGGAGTCTGTGAATTAACTTAGTATGCACTCCCGAGAGTTTCGTTTTTGACTTCCTTGAGTTCAGACACGCACTCCTTGCATCATCTTATAGAGTTTCCACCCTTTGGAGCACACACCTTGCACTTAGCCTAGAGAATCATACCTAACCCGACACACTCACAGATAGAAAAATGTATCTATATATCTGCAGACGATTTCTAACATTCATATACAATTCAAATGCATACAAATAACATTCATCACAAAATATCCATTACACATAAATTGATAACAAGAAAAACTGTCATTTTCTATAAATGGTAGAACGTCAAATTATAAATGTTTGATTATGGAATGTGACTAAGTCTCGGTCCTCTCTCAACTATCTCTTGGCCTACTCTACTGGTAACAATACAATAGTTTATACAAGAGGGTCTTGATGAGCTTCCTTCCAAGCTAATCTAGTGGTGTCAAATCACCATTCGAAAATGCCTGACTACCGAGGAAAATTACAATGACGGAAATCTTCTCTAAATTGGATGTAGATCCCTCCTACCATCAACCACTTAATGGTGACCTTATCTCCATCTTGTACGAAGGAACAACTTGTCTCTTCCATCTTGTCATCATTAAATTCCCGAATCATGCTTTAGGTTCTCGAAGGAAAAATGAGAGGGTGATGCCTCTCCCTTCGTTGAATGTGCACCATGCATGTTAATCGGTTGGCGCGTGTTGAGGTGGAGCGTTGCTCCTGCATCAGGGTGGTGGAATGTAGTATACCTAAGGAGGTAATATGGGAGGTACCCAAGGGGAATGTGGTTATGTATTATTAGTGGAGGCCATTCAATGTAAGTTGGAATAGGTTCACTATATTACTAAATAAGGCTCACTATGCTAGTTATATATAATAAATAGGTTTTTTAAGGTGGACCAGGTTCACTATATTACTAAATAAGGCCCACTATGCTATTTAGATATAATAAATAGGCTTTCTAGAAGATTTATTCTCTAGAATGTTCCTAGGAGACAAAGAATGTTATATAAATAAGCGTAAGCAATGTAATTGGATGGTGAAGAATATTTTTATTATAAAAACGAGTATTGATTGAGGAGTGTTATCCTTCCATAAGGATTAATATATGGTGTTACCCTACCTCAAGGGTTTTGTTTCTATTTATTTTGTTCATTATTGGTGAATGGTTTAGTTTATTCTTGGTTATTCTGAAGTATATTTGCATATCTATTTAGGTATATAATAGTGTACCATGCAGGTGTTATCCTAGCCTTCGAAACCTTCTATGATACCATATGGAGTCTATTTCACAAACACA
>WSFP011470148.1:0-17838 GCA_009831015.1 Picea engelmannii | reverse complement strand
AAAATTAAGGTATTATAAAGATGTAATCAACCCTAATCTAGAAGATCAAAATTATCTATCTGTTTTGCCTAATGTAAAGAAAAAAATAAGCATTGCTAAGATAAGAACAAATTCTCACGAGTTCCATAGTGAAACTGGGCGTTGGTCAATTCCTAAAACGCCATGGGATGAAAGAGTGTGTCACCTTTGTGACACTAAGAAGGTTGAAGATAAAAAGCACTTTCTCTTAGATTGTCTAGCCTATACCCATATTAGATCTCATTTTCAAAATATTTATCACACTACGAACCTTCCTAACCTCTTAACTCAACAAAAGTATGGTGATCTTGGAAAGATTCTCTTAATGCTTTTCGAGCACAAAAACAAAATTCTAAAGAATCACAAGTAATCACTTACCCTCTTAAGGTCTCATAGACCAATTCAGTCTTAGTGGACATTAATTATCATCATCATCATATTATGTAGACATTTTATTTTATATTAATATTTTAAAACAAATTTATTGCATATGTTATTAAGATTATATTTTTATATAATTTATAAAAATATTTTTGAAAATTATTTAAAAGTAATTAATATAAGATTAGATATTATGTTATTGTTCAATTCATAAAGATATTGGTGAAATTTTGTAGTACGACCTATCATAAATCAATTATACAATTTATAAAAATTATTTAAAAATAATTAATATAAAATTAGATATTATGTTGTTTTTCTATTCATAAAGATATTGATGAAATTTTGTAAAAATCAATGAACCAAACATGACCTACCATAAATCAATTATACAATTTATAAAAATTATTTAAAAATAATTAATATAAGATTAGATATTATGTTATTGTTCTATTTATAAAGATATTGGTGAAATTTTGTAGAAATCAATGAACAGAATACCACAATGTGAGAGTGTGACAGGGTAATTATTATAACATTAGTGAAAAGTCTATAAACAATAATTCAACATTGAAACTAAATTAAATTATTCAATTAAAAAATGAAAAAGTGATTTAAAAATGAATGCTTAAGTGAGGGATGAGGGGTAAAGTTGTACAACAAGAATATAAAATATGTGTATGTTGAATGTAGATATTGATATGTTCTAGAAGATATTCATATTGGTTGGTTCGATGGAGCAACACTCTCAAATGGCTCTTAGAGTGGAGCTCGAGGGTTGATCAAAACTACACAAAACACTTTTTACAAATGGACTTTCAACTGTGGCTCGGGCACCAATACCAGGGTAAACCTTTTGGGTGCCTAGGCCACATTATACTTGGCCTCCAGACTCCACATTGAAGTCCTACAGGTTCTAGGGGAATCCAGAATTATTATTGAGTGGTTGAACAACATGGGAGACCTCCAAGCTATCTCCCTCTTGGCTTGGAAGGGCATAATTAGAATGCTTCAGCCTACTTTCAAAAATCTCAATTACAACCACATTTATCGTGAGCACAACAAATCCGCTGATCAACTTTCAAAGACAACGCTAAAAAAAAAGTGGGAATCCTATCTTACAACTTATGGATAGATGGTCATGAGGGACCCCCCCTCTTCTTAACTATTTTTTAAGACCAGTTTTTTGTTCTTCCTCAACGGGCTTCGTTGATTTGAATGTTGGAAGTCTATCTCCCTGTCATAGAAATTCAATTATATTTTTGGAAAAACATAGCTCTACCAACACTCTCCTTGACTCATAGCAGCACTTCTCATTTATTTTTGTTCTCGTCATATCTCTCATATGATTTTCTATCCTTTGTTGGTAGAAAGATTGCTATAGATGAAAGTGTATTTTTTCTTTCACATTACACTTTCAACAGACTTCACATAGCAACGATTGTAACCTTTTTGTTATGAAAACAAATTATATAATATATAATTGAGAAATTTTTCCATTGGAAAAATGTGTGATAAAATAATGCACAATAACAACTTAAGAATTAAATGTGAACGTTAACACACTTAGAATAAATATGTGATTTTCATGTGTAGATGTAAATTTGACAAGTGACCAGATAGATAATCAAATCAAAGAATGCAAACCTAATCACCATAAATTATTTAATAGTACATGTTATTGGAAGTACAAAAATGAACTACAAAATTAGAAACATTGTGACCATATTCCTGTGAGAGAAGAAGTGTGCAAGTTCGACCTTACAAGATTACAATGTAAGTGAGAGAAACTAAAAACCTAGCAAATGCATAAATTTGTGTGATTAAGGCTTCTTGAATGATATGCTACTCTATAACTTGATTTTTACTTGTTTGTCTTCTAACTTGATTGCTTGTGATTTACACTATTTTTTTTACCTTTATGCAATAAGAGAATGATCAACTATCAAGAAAGACAGTGCTACATTGATTGAAAATGATTACCATCTTAATCCTTGAAATCGGGTTGATCAAATTGAAAATGAACATGGTTAAACTTGATCATCCATATAGTTGGATATGTTGACTCTTTATGTTGTGACGTGTTAACGAATTAAATCACCCGAGTTATTGCTCAGAGAACACCTTAAATGAAATGATGATTTGTCAACTAAAGTGACACCATATAAATAAAACATTAAATCAATAGCATATTAAAAATTAAATAATAACCACACACAAAATTAAACATAATAAAAAATAAATATAGATTAAATAACAAAATAATACAAATACATAATTTTCTTAACCCAATTATGACACTATGTAAAAACATAAAACACAAACAAAAAAACAAACATTGATGTAGACCACTTATATAATTATAATAAAAAACTATTCACAACAACTATTTTTTTTAATATCCCTCTTTCATTTCTTAATCCATTATTTGTCTATAATAAATTTGAACGTTGAGGGACACTCTCCCTATCATGTGATTACGAAGTTATTATAATCCTCAAAACGTTTCATTAATTATTATATCATAAAATATTTATATATAGTTATAATTATAATATTATTGTATTTTAAAAATATTTATATAACGTTTTTTTTAATAAAAAAGTTGCATTTCCTGATTATCATCAAAACAATATGTATGACAAAACTAGCCACATGTTATGTCATATATATGGAAACCAGAACAAGTGGCATGCTGTCAAGTTTTTGTTGAAGTCTGGTACAAACTCGACTCCCTAAACTATGAAACAACCTATCTATAACCATGGTTGTTTTGAATAAAAAAACATAATAACAGTAAAATAAATTAGATTACGGGTGAACCCAGATGGCCATCACCATTTGGAGCTCGTGGAGCGAACACATAGGATTGACATCATGTTGGGCACCTGTTCTTGGCTGGCTCGCTTGACAGGGCGTCGAATAGAACATCCAAGCATCAATAGAGGATAGTCTGATAATGAATCTACTTTGTTGCATCCCGTCTCATTTCAAAAATTAGTTGCAGATGCTCCTATGAGAAGCGCCATGTGATGGGTGACGTCGGAGCTGAAGCTGTAGGTGGTTGAGAATCATCAACAAGTGGGGCCTCTTCTGCCTGCTCTATGGTAGGAATTTCTTCTTCAACGAGGCAACTTTCCAAGTCTGGAGCAAAATCGCCCTCCCGAGAATGATGACCATAAGTGAGGGGCATAGTCAAAATATCAGAGGCAGAGAAGAGGAAGGAGTCTGTGGGTTCTAGAGGAGGAGCCTAAGGGCCTCCTCCTCAACATAAGCCATGGGTCGTCGTCTAACCAATTTTGGGCGGAGTTGGGTGAAATGTTCAAGGGAGGAACATCACGGTGAGCATGAGAAATGGGGGGCATAATTGGTTTGACAGAGGGTCTAGGATGACGATGTCGCACCGTGAAGCTATAGTAGGCCGGTCCTTTCTTGGGCTTTCCCCTTTCGCGAGGCATTGGGAAAGTTGGGGCGAGCATGACAGTCAAGAGGAGGAGAGGACACTCTGAGGAATAAAAACCAGAATGGGAGGGATAAACCTAAGTTTGGAGCTTAACACGAACATGAACAATGAGACAATTTCGAATGCTAAACTTCATATTTGCAGTCGACTTGATAATGGAGAGCTCCATTAAGGCCGAGTTGACAACATTCATACGAGTTGTACCAGGCCTAGCATAATTCATCTCGCGCTTTGAGTGCGCCATTAAAACTAGCTTCTCACACATGCGCACCACCGTTCCCGTCAAGTGCATGATACTCATGTGGAAGGGACTAAGAAAGAAGGTGGCGGTTGAGGATATTAACTTCCTAGTTTACATGGCTGCTAGATGTCACCCCATCCAGGAACATTTATATAATGCTATTATATCTTTAAAAAAATCTATAACTTATACAAATATTTTGTAATTTCAAAATATTAAAATATTACAAATATGTATATCATAATCAATTTTTAGATCTATTTAAATAATTTAAAGTTAATGAAATCGATTTTATAATTATTTTTAGATTTTTTTTTATATTTTTAGATTATATTTATGTTTTTATAATTTTTAGACTTTATATTTATATTTTTATAGAATAATCACCTAACAATCAACAAAATACTACGTTCTTTAATTATGATCTTTAAATTATAAAGAAAAATTAATGAAATTTTACATAAAATTATTTTATGAGATTTTTATTTTTATTTTTAACTTAATGAAGATAGTTATCATTAAAGCGTAAAGTAAAGTTATCTAAACTTTACCTCTTCTATTCTATATCATTTTATCATGTGGCATTGTACACGATAGAAAGCATATCCACACACATGCCATGTAAAATTTTCATACCTTTTCACTTAACCCCTATAGCACAAGACATGCCTCAATTAAATGCAAAGGAAAATAAAGGAAATTTTACTTTTAAATGCTTTTTTATATGGGATTTTTTTTTTTAAAGAGGGTGATATAGAAGTATTTGAGTTACATTGAAATGAAAAGGAAGAAGATTTTATAATCATATAACCTATTGTAATAGGTTACAAGATAGGTTTATTATATTTTTATTTCATACATAAATTATATAATGGAGATAGGGAAATGTTGAGCATGCAAATATAATTGTTTCATAACCAATCAACCGTTATGTTAGTATAAAGTCATTACCTTTATGAACATCCCTGTTCACCTCTTCACAGATACATACTCATAGCCTACAAAGCCCTACCATACATACCCATACCCTACAGGAATAGTAACAAAGATATATTAAAATTCATATACTCTCTCGAATCATTTTATATTATCAATATAAGATAAGAGAAATGAAATTTTATAATTATAAAATCTATTATAAAAAAACATAAAATATATAATAAATAGTCCAATTATAATAGTTGAAAATTCATCATCCCAATTATAATGAAATGTCTTATCTTCTTTTTAAATTAGTTATGTAAAACATCATCATATACTTGGGTTATCTCCTTCATTAAACTAGAATTGAGTTTTATTCCCTTAGATATGAACCTTTCTACTTGTTAGGTCCATGTTGCCCTAGACAACTCCATCGTATATACATGGATCCACTCAAGGGAAAATCCATCACTATAGTGTAAGTGCAAATAAGTAAAGGAAACCTTGAAAGACAAAATATAAATAATGTGGTCCGGCCACTTGTTGAGACTAAAAGAACTTAAAGGGGAGGGTGACTCGCTACGATATTCATCATAGACGTATAATTCATGAAGGGATTTTTACTTACTATTTTGTTGCTCGCTCTTAGTGTCAAATACTTTAGTGCTGTGTGGCCACTATGGAATTGAAGTTGTTGAAGACAATATTATGAAAAAGGCTTTTAACGCTCACCAAGACTCACTGGGTTTGTAAAATTATGAAACAATTAACAAAAATTCCAAAGAAACCTTATGGTTTTTGGGAAGCTATTTATGACTTGACAAAATTATATATTTTTTTGATTGTTAGTTAGCTGCTTGGAAACCAGACCAACAATAGAATCACTGTTGCTTGAGGCTAAATGTCCCGTTTTTATCAAAATATATTATGTCTATGTTTACTAGATAACATCAACAAAAACTAGAAGGCCTCTCTACAACAAACTGGTAGGCTAACTGGTGTTGGTCTATTTGGATAGAGCCTATATGATAAATACATAAAACTAAATAACATAGCATGAAGAAATTAAGCTGGAGGAGAGGGGGCATTGTCTTATGGAACCTGTGGAATGCCTTCACTTGGTTCATTGAAGTTCAAGCCCCTTGTCTTTTCTGCCAGGAGGGAGACTTTTTGGTCCACCGCTTTAATTTGCAGCTGGAGATATTCCAATTGCAACAATATTTCACTAGTGCCTGTGTTCTTCTCTGCCATGAGTCTTCCCAGGAGAGCCTTAATGTGCCAATAAAGATTAATGGTGCAATAATATTTTGTTTCTTGAGATCGCGAGGACCTCGTTTCTGGGATCTAGGCAATAACCTTGGCATCAATATCCCTGTTTGGGTTTGTGACTCTTTCTAGGCGAACGTCTGCCTCCATGAGTTCCAGTTTTGCGTGAATTTCGGGGGGAGTGTGAACATTGAAGACCTTTGCTGCTGCCATAGCCTCTTGCTGGGCCTGTGGAAGAGGCAATCTTATGCGTTGGAGCTGACCCCTTCGCCCTGAACCTCCTTGCACCATCCTTATGCCCAAGAGAATGCAATCGACACTATAGATAAGAGAATTTTCTCAGGCTTGTAAGGGAAGATCGCGTCCAGAGCCAGAGAAACTATTCAAACTGGAAGAGCTACATAATGTAATGGCCTTTCTCCAGGCTTTAAACTCACTGTCATTGCAAACTAATCGCATGACTGTGGTTCGTGCTGCAGTACCCTTGCCATCACAACACCTTAAATATCTGAACGCCATACCAATTGCGCCATTACCCATCCCCGAAGGGGAGTGACCATCCTGAATTGCAGCCACCGCCATGTGAGGCCAACGTTGAGTACGACCATGCCTGACCTTCTCCAACATTAATTTATCACCTATGCCCAACCTTCGCATCGATCGAATGTCATTAATCTGTACCGAATCGATGTAATGAACCTTGTTAACGGTGTCCCTCTTCATATTAACCTCTAGTGTGTGAGATGTGACCCAACATCTCTCCATGTGGTGCGTTGGAGGGCGTGAATTCACTATGCATGGGTTCTTCTAGCCAAGTGGTTGGCATTACTTACTCCGCTAACACCCCATCCAGGGAAAAAAAAAACCTATGTATATCACCTTTCATAATAAGAGATTACTAATTATTTTTCAAATTTTGAAAGTTATATTTCATTATTTTATATAAATTAAAAATTTTAAATCCATTTTAATTTTAGATTTATTAAATATTAAGAGAAATTAATTAATTTAACATATTTTAAAAAAAATATAAAATCTATCAAAAGATTTCCTTGACAAAAAATTAAAAAGAATCTAGGCTGATTTATGTATCCCACCAACTCCAACTTCACTTATAACGATATCAAAGATCGATTATCGTATACGTAGATACGAAGTTTTCACCCAAACTTATACATGTGGCTTATTTCCCCAACTTTTCCAAATGAACAGAGACGCTCTGTCTCCAGTTAGATTCGAACCTGTAACGAGTAACCGCGACCGTTTAAAAAGGGACAGGAAGCACGATCACTTGCTTTGAATATCCCACCTACACAGCAGAGGTTTTTCCTTTGCCCATATGGGATAAAATACTTGATACACCACGCAAACGTAAAATTAATCGCATATCCCCTACTAATGCAATGGAATCACCTAACTATTAACCTACCTCTTAACTATGACAATTCGGATTTGAAAGATTTATCCAAATAAGCAGAATAGATCGGTAATAACAAGGAGCTCTTGAGCATGCAAGCACTGGCCATGCCATATAAGATAGCCCTGTATTTGTCATTTCTTTCAGCAAGCAATTCAGACGGATTCTTCAAAAACCCTTCTCTGGTTTCCATTCCCTTAGATTTCGGCAGCAATGGCTTTCGCTTCAGCGAGCATTTCTGTGGTTCGTGTCGCAGCAGCGCCATCATGGAACCAAAAACAGGTATGTAATTGTTTTTCTTCTGTTATTCCCACTAACAAGGATTCGTGTTATGTTACCTGATCTGGATTTCATTCTCTTTATGCATCCCTGTGTGTCCTGTAAGTGTATTGCGAAGAGTCCTTATTTTACTAGATTTGGTCTTCATTCTCTTTATGCATCCGTGTGTGCTCTGTAAATGTATTGTGAAGAGTTCTTATTTTCCTGGATCTGGGTTTCATTCTCTTTATGCTTCCCCTTTTTCTTGGTTTCAATGAAAAAATCACCAAACAAAAAAGAGAGGCACTGAGGCCTCCTATCGTCTACAGATCTCAAAATTTAGCTTCAAATTCTTCTACTTATTAAAAAATAGACTGCTTAAACACAAGCAAAAAAGGCCACATAACATGGCTCAACTAAGCCCAGATACAAAATATCTGCCTTTTTAGATTCACTGAAGCTGCTCCAGATATTAAAGTCTTCAGTTATTAAGTACCTGGTGGCCTTCTTTTTACTGCCGATCTACCTCTCTGTCCCAAAAAATGAGCCATTTACGGTCCTGAGCATATTAGAAAACAGAGCTTAAATTCATATCCCCTAAACGTACTTAAATACAAGCAAAAATAGGCATCATAACATGGCTCAACTAGGTCCACACACAAAAAGTCTGTCATTTTCAGAATCGATGAAGCTGCTTCAGGTATAATTGTCTTCAGTTATTGGGACAAGACCGTCTCTGGATTCTTCAAGACAATCTGGTTTAGTATTCTAAATATACGTGATAGGTTGTTAATATTCTCTCTCTAGTTAGATAATTACAAAGATAGTAACTGTATACAAGAAAGTAGGCTTAATGTAATCATGTAAGTGTGTTACTTTTTTCCCTTGGAAAAAAGTAACCAAGAACGCAGGTAATTTGTTGGGGGCTTTTGCTTGGCTCAATCAAAGAAGCCTCGTGGGTGTCTTGTCTTAGGTCTATCAACAGATCCCTAATTTGCCTTGGCACTCCATCCTCCAGCACCTCTATACAATCTTAAAATATACGATAGACCTGTGAGTACATTTGAAAGCCAAGGTTGGCTTCTGGATGTCATTAAATAAGCCATCATTACGGGAAATCCAGATACCCCACAGAATTAAACAAGGCCACTCTAAAAGCTTTTAACTCCTTTCTAGACCATTTTCCCAGATATTGCTCCATGGATTTACCATTCCAGACATTAGAGATACCAGTCAGCTTCTCAGCATCCTTCCAAATTTGACTAGCGTAAGGACGGTGAATCATCAAATGACTAATATCTTCCTCAGCTTCACTGCGCAAATATCATATACTTGGGCCACTCTTAGGCCTTTTTGAATCATATCCCATGTCAGTACCCTATTTTTAAGTGCCAATCATAAGAATACCTTGGTTTTTTTGGGGCTTTTATTTTCCATATTTTTTCCCACTACTAGGCCTCTGCTTGTTCATCAACTGAAATCTATACTTTGTATCCAATCCTAGCAGAATACATCCCTGATGCCTTGTCTTGTGCCCATGCCAATGAGTCAGCCTCATCCTTGATTCTTACGTGACTCTTTCTTAACTCTGCTATCAGTAGATTCCACTTATCTCTTTTTCCCCCTCTAACTCAAGTGACTCTGCTGATCTCCATCTCTGTGACCAGATAGATGCTGTGAAAATATCCTCTGCTTGATTTAAATAATACAAACCTTGACCTTGTAAGTATCCCGTGTCTTCTAGAGGTAATAGGATTGCATTCCCACACCCCAGAATTGAATCCTCTGCTTGTTCATCAACTGAAATCAATACTTTGTATCCAAGCCCAGCAGAATACATCCCTGATGCCTTGTCTCGTGCCCATGCCAATGAGTCAGTCTCATCCTTAATTCTTACGTGACTCTTTCTTAACTATGCCGTCAGTAGATTCCACATATCTTTTTTTCCCCCTCTAACTCAAGTGACTCTGCTGATCTCCATCCTTGTGACCAGATAGATGCTGTGAAAATATCCTTTGCTTGATTTAAATAATACAAAAGTTGACCTTGTAAGTGTCTTGTGTCCTCTAGAGGTAATAGATTGCATTCCCACACCCCAGAATTGAATCAGCTCCCAGTCTAACTTGGGTGACACTACCAACCCTCCATTACAAATTATTTCCAACAATAGGAAATGCCAAAGTTAAAGCCTTCTACTGACTGGACACATTTTTTATGTTCTTCCTGGGATTCCTAATCCAGTTGATGAAAGATCTAGGGGCGATATACTTCTGTTCAATAACTATTCTCCAAAGACCGTCTTTAGTCAACAAGTTCCACAAATTTTTTGCAGCAAGTGATTTCCCAAACATATGTATGTGCTTTAAACCCCACTCTCCCATGTCATTTGGCTTAGCAATATCTACCCAATTAGCCAGATGAATCCCTTGTGCATCCTGCTGTCAATTTTTAGAATCTAATTTCAGATCTGAAAATTACTTCCTAGTGACTTCAAACAGTAAACCCTAGGGCTGTTATCACTGAATAATTTTACACTGAAATTATGACAGAAAATTACAACTGAAACATAAAGATCAGAGAGAAACCATCCATGCACAAGAGACACAAATTTCTGTTTTGTAAACTTTTCAGATTTAGATTTTCTGAGGGAAAAATCAGCTTTCTGAGCAAATTCACAAAATCAACAAATCTGAGGACAAGAAATCAGTCCTCTTGCAAAATTACAAATCAGCAAAATTTACGGAAATTTCCATTACTTGCAAACTTGTTCCAGTAAACCTGTATGACTTGTTGACATCAGCTGTACGGACTGTATGGACTGTTGATGTCAGCCTGTATGGCCCTGCAACTACCCAAAAAATTCTCACGTGTGGCTTGCTTTCTTCCCTCACACGTGTGGTTGTACGACCTATTCACACCATAGTTTTTAAAATTGGAACAGGACATCGAACCGATCACCTATCAACTTGGACATCGAACTGGAACTGGATCGACTCAGATCGGTTTGATTTCAACGGCTCGATTCAATAAAAAATACATTAAATAATTAAATTTGAATGAAATTTTTTATTTTAAAGCTTTCAAACCATGATTCCAAACCATTAAAGACAAAATATGCAAAGTTTGGTAATCTATATACCATGTAAGGGTGTATATATCAAAATGTCACTGAGTGCAATACATATCAACAACAAAATATATAATCAGTGAGGCTCTAAATGGCCTCTACAGTCCATAATGCCCAGGTAGCCCCTTCCTTGGACACCAAATGGCAAGTTTCCTATGTTGGCCCTTGCAATTTCTGAAGCAGAGAAGCCTCTGGAAGAACAACAACAGAGTAATGATGGTTGGGAATTCACTATTCCCAAGCCTGAACAGCAAACCAAAGGCTGAGAAGGGCCATCTAACAATGATAAAGATGACCAACCCCCTGCATCTGTAATGGTTTCTGCTGCTGCAAATTTTTTATGTTTTTATGATGATTAATTATGGACTTTGGTTCCAATGGTCGCCAACATGGCAAATTAATGTTCTTGGACTTGGATATTCTTTTGTTCCTCATGTTCAAAGTAGACAATTGCCATACCAACTCATTTGAGGAGGAAATTTGAAATTTCATTTTCAGGTTTTACCAGAAACTTGAAATTTCATATTCTTCCTTCTTACCCAATGATAAGCCCATTCTCATTGAGGATGAGCTCTACAAGGTCTCCATAGTGCTCACTGGCTAATGGTGTTAGATAAATCTGTCATTATTTGCTATAATAGTTTCATTGTGCTCATCCCAGCTGGAACCTCATGTTTGATATCGATCGGTTTGATATGGAACCGAATTCAAATCGACTGGTTCGATAGGTTTGATATCGAACCGGATTCAATTCGGTTGGTTTGATACCAAACCGGGCACTGGGCCGGGTTGAAGGCCGAGTTGATTCAGTCACCTATCAACTTGGCCGGTTTGGCGGTTTGATAACGACCCAGTCCGTTTTTAAAAACTAGGCTTCATACGTGTGGCCTGATTCACATGTGCAGCCTGCAGCTTCCTCTCACACGTGCAACTGTCTTTCTTTCTCCTATCACACATGTGACCTTTCTCCTTGGCTGAAAACAAAAAATCAGAAAGTCCAAGAAACCCTAGGCCAGATTTGCCAAAGTGCAGAATTTCCTTGCTGAAATTTTCACCCCAATCTCCTTGGCACAAGTGCTCACTCACTTATGCTAACTACATAATGTCACAATGAGATGTCCTTCACATTGCCTCTCCTTATATAGGACTCTAATGAGTGAGTTTAGGAACCCCTTCTAAACTCAACATTAAATTAGAATTGTTTATTCACACATGTGGGTGTGAAGCCTCAACACAAGCCTCCAACACCAATTCCAAGCCCCAACTCCAATCCAAAAGGGTTTTCACCAAAATGAAAATGCAATGTGTGTGTCAACGAAGATTCTCACATGCCCGACACCAAGGCCAATGTGAGAATACCTGCCTGAAGCTACAAAACATCAACCCCTGCTTTCCTCTCCATAAGCATATAGAAGCATACTTTCCTAAATCTTTCCAATACTTCCTTTGGAATGGATGCTGTGAATGCCAATACATGGGAATTGCTTCTGGAACAAAGTTAACCAAAGTTAATCTTCCACCCTTTGAGAGTCATTTGTAATTATATGGGGAAACATAGTGACTAATCTTTGAACCACTTCCTCTCTCAACCCACAACAACAGAATGAGGGTTTTTGGCCATTTACCTCCATCCCAGCGGCCATACAGAATATATTTAGTATCTCCTTACCCTTTATGGATTCCCTCTCATTTCCATTTAAAAATAACAAAATATCATCTACAAATAAAAGGTGGATTAAGAGGATTGAGCCTATTTTTATACCTTGTAAGCTTCCTCTCCTTTTTGCTTCCATGACAGCACTACCTAACCCTTCAACTACCAAGAGAAACAAGGGGGATAGAGGACAGCCTTGCCTCAATTCTCTAGATGGTTGTTATCCCCCTTGGGGTCATATCAATGGCTTGAAGAAATTTGGAGCTGCCCCATTTATATCAGTAAAGCAAAATTCACATGACACACAAGCCATGATCCAATGGACCAATTGACCACAGAGAGATTCTAACTAACATGAATCAAAATTAATCTCAAGTACAACCAATTTGTTCTGCCATAGGTCTTTGACAGATCCATCTTAATCACCATCCCTGATTTCTTTTGACTTTTCATATAGTGAAGATCTTCCTGTGTTGAACCAATGGCTTCATCTTTTTTTCGCAGAAAAAATCGTAATTTTATTAATAGTCATAATAAGATTACATTCCGTATATATGTAGCATATTCTAAAATGCTGAACAATGGCTTCATCTATTTGCCTACCTTCCAAAAAACCAAACTGTTCTGATGATATCACCCTTGAGAGCATATCATTGAATCTTACTACTAACACTTTTGCTATGATTTTGTAAATACAGTTGCAAAGTGAGATGGGTCTGTAGTCATCAAAAGAATTTGTTTTTTCTATCTTTTGAATGAGTGCAATGAATGTTGAATTAAAGCACCTTGGTATTCTACCAAAACTTTTCACTTCCTCAATCACCCTTAACAAATCTTCCTTGGCCAGCTCATAAAAACCAAGAACAATCCTTTTGTCTTTTTTGAATGAAGATAGAACAATCCTTAGCTCCTCCTAGGAAACTTCCTCTAAATGGTCCGCATTATGTTCTGTCACAAATCTAGGAAAATAAGAAGTCAGTTTGACAAATGTTGCAATATTTGCATGGTTAGTAGGCTCCTTTCCTTATAATATGTTGAAAATGCCTAACCCTTACTCTAGCTATCTCCCCATGACTTCTTATCGATATCCCTTCCTCATCCTTCATTTCCCATATAGTGTTCTTCTTTTTCCTATGATTTGCGAAATGATGAAAAAAATTGGTGTTTCGTCACCTTTTTCAAGTTAGAATGTGCTGCTCTTCAATCTCCATTCAACTTCTCTATACTTACTTGGGGGTACAATTTTCAGGGCCTCGCTTCAGTCCAAGACATGCTATTCAGCCTTGGGTTAACAAGGGTTACAGATCCTTAGTAGTTCTTGAGAAGCAGTGCTTTCAGCACCATTTTCAAGACATACTGTCCAGTCCCTCATGGATACCCTTACCGGCCCACAGTATTTTATGGCTCAGAGGTTTGGGGGCCTTGTTTTCTAGAGTCTAATTGGGCTTTGACTAAGAGAGTGCAAACCCTTCTCCTTTGATGCATCATTAGATATAAGTAGACAATAGTAGAGTTCAGTGCCCAACCCTTTCGGCTTGAGATCGTGTTCAACTTTGTTTTACTTTTGCATTTCATTTAGAGTTTCGTCTACTTGACGAAGGGTCAGGGCTGATATCCATACTTAGCCTATCATTCATCGGAGTCCATTGCTATATCTAGCCCTTAGGGTCGTACTCATTGCTGGTTTGTAGGGGTCTTAGATCTCTTGGAGTCAATTGGTATTTTGATGGACTGTCTTCCTTTGTTCATATACTCCCGGGATGTGCCTGGCCATCTCTTACCTACTAGGCCCCTTGTCTCCACCCTTCTATACTCAGTCTAGCTCCTCTTTCGATTCTTCTTCTGGGAAGACATCTATTTTGAGTTTCCTCCATTTGGTCTCAGATGTTAGGAGAGATGGTACCAGTGGACCAGGGTAGCCTCGTACCACTAGCACCATAGACTCTAGATCCACTCACCTTGTACATCTCTCTCTTGAATCCCCTGCCCATCTTTGTAGTTGGCTTTCTAGGGTTTAGTTTAGACTTCTATTCTATTTTACTTCCTGCTTCTGGCTTTTATATAGGAGTTGTTTTAGTGCTCCTGCTTTGTATAGACATCATTGTACCTAACAGTCCCATTGACCTACTTTAGTGGTCATTTGTCGGACTTTAATACAATTATCTTATCTTATCTAGAATTTGTTTATGGATTATATGGCCAAGCGACCTGTCTACACTATCCACAAATCCTTCCTTAACATTGATTTCCACAAAATATTTGTCAACTGTCCTGAATACACTACCTTTAAAGAAGGAATCCACCATAAGAAGCTTACCCAACTCATTCCGTAACTGCTCCAGAAATTTTTCAGTCCAGAACTCCAATGGAAGCCCTGGAGCTTTGACCTAGATCAGGATTTTGGAGTCTGATTCTATTCTCGGATCGAAGCTGCATGCCAGGGCTTCAAGGACAGAAATGAAGAATTCCAAAATCAAAGAGAAAGCTAAGCCAACGTCTGGACATCATGTAATAAATTGGACCATATCCTATTATTGGCTTTTAGAATTGTTGCACCCAAAAATTTAGTGTTTCTGTTGCTGTATGCCTCCTAAATTTTTCTCCAATCAGAGCTTTCCCGAAGAATTCCAAAACTTGAGCTACCCCCAAGTCTTCTCCCACAACCATATTTACCTTTGCTTCTTTTCTCCTTATCACCCTCCTTCTCTTCCTATTGCCCTTACTATCATGAGACTCTGTATCGATCTCCTTCCCCTTAAGACCTCCACAGAGACCCCCAATCCAGGTTGGCACCAATAAACCCTAGTCCTCTAATCAGATCAGTAGAAGATTTGTTAGCATATATAAACTCTCGACCTTGGTTCAAGGAGATCCACACACCTGAGATGAAACCACCCTAAGACTAGTAGACTCTGAATGACAAGATGTCTTTACAGATCTCAAACTATTGTCCTCCAAACCAAGAGATTGTAATTCTTTCTGTACTGGCTACGAGGTATCTCCCTTTCCCACCTGAGACAGAATGCCTGGAGTGTTATGATACCCATCAATACCTTTGACAAAACAATCTTCCCCAAAATTTGAAACCACATGTTCTATCTTCGGCCTTTTTCCCGTTGTACCTGGACCATTATTAGATCTGAGAACATGATGGAGAATGATGTACTTCTATCCCATCCACTTTGGCATCGCAACCTAAAGTTGCTTTACCATTTGAAGTAGTTTCAGAGTGTTTTTAGGATAATATTTGTTGCTTTTCTGTTTTCATTATCTATGCATATTATTTGTATCTTGAGAATGCAGAATGAGTGCTATTCTATTAACAGCCTATATTTTATTTGTCGGTTGTGCAGGTTGTCCCCAGATTCTCTGGACTCAAGGCAGTATCATTTGGACAACAAAGATTTGATTTTCCATCGTTTCAATCTTCACAATGCACTTCTGGTGCTCTGAAAGTAGTTTGTGCGGTATAGTTTCTTTTCCCATCACAAGCTGTAATTGGAATCTTCCATAGTTCTTGCAAAATAGCCTTGTTAAGGTCTTTATTTACAAGTATTGTCTGTTTCTGTGACACTTTTTTGTTGGCATAAGTGTTTTTGTTGCTATCATATTTGAACCCCAAAGGTAAATATTCATCTTACATTTGTGATCTTGTATGCTTTCTGATCACCTGCTTTTTGAACAGGCCAAGCCAGAGACTCTCAGCAAAGTGTGCGATATTGTGAAGAGTCAGTTAGCATTATCAGATGATAAGCCTTTGACTCCCGAATCCAAATTTTCTGATCTGGGTGCCGATTCTCTTGATACGGTAATATTGGTTATACCTATGATTTTCATGGTAACTTCTCATTGTGGGTTTGGGCTTACATCATATCCTGTACTTTCAGGTAGAGATAGTAATGGCTCTTGAGGAGGAATTTAAAATCAGTGTCGAAGAAGAAAATGCTGGGAACATTACAACTGTGCAGGAAGCAGCCGATTTGATAGAAAGGCTTGCCGGGGTGGAAGGTTCTGCAGGTCAGGCGGTTAAGTCCTGAATGGTGCATGCATGTTACTAAAAGGCTGTCCAAATGCACATCTAACGTCATCTGGTCGTCATTGTGGCTTTTTTCTGGATCCAGTGCACAATGTGTTGGGCCATCCCTGAAGAATAATCCATTCCCCCTCTGAACCTATTGATAATTAAGAACATTTCAACTTTGTCTAGTTAATTGATAGTTTTATTTCCCCATGTGGGTTAGCTTATTATTGTTAGTCACTCTTTTCAAAGGCAATAGTGAAGTGAAATGTAGTACTTAAATCTGGTGGCAATGATACTGTGTTTACTCGAGTTGCGATGAATCTTTTTTGAATCGGAAATTTTAGTTTTATTTGTGTCGAAATAACTTTATTTGGAAAGTGACCTCACTAAGACACTGGTTTGGTCTTTTGGTATGGACTCATTCACAACTACAAAGGACTGGTTAACAATTTCTTTCAATTTTTTCTATGGAAAAGGAACTGTCGTACATTTGTGCTATAATCAAAGTCTTGAATGATCTAACTGTTGGTTGGATCGAAGTCTCTGGTAATTATTCTTTTTCTTTTTCTCAGAGGAAAAAAGTGTAGAGTACTTATGTACAGCTTGACAGCCTACAAACTCATACATCAAAGCATGTTCAGAATAACAGTCCTTAGAGCAACTATTGACAGGAGCAAGAGATAGCAGTTCCTTTACATGTTCATATCAAAATGATAACTAGTGAGGACTGTTAATGAGTAACAGTACACCTCACCTGTAGAGTAAACTAAAAACAAAGAAAACTTTCCTAGAATCTCAGGACTGTTCATCAGAACAGTTTCACCTCAAGTCTCTCAGAGGCCAGAAAAGTTGTCTAGACTGAGCTGTGGAGACTCCCTCCACGTGCTCTATCTGTATATGCTTGGTTCCATGTGTACGACTGCTTTTGCTAGTAGATCTGCATCAGTGTTCATCTCCCTATAGGTATGTGTGAAGGAGATTTGACGATATCTTGAGTTCTTTTACCTGGTTGTTCTCATGCTCGCCTTATGAAGAATGCTTGTAGATTGTCAGGACCCCTGTAGCCATCCT
>WSFP011470147.1:0-17838 GCA_009831015.1 Picea engelmannii | reverse complement strand
AGTACCCAAAGCTCAGGAGGGTCAGCGTTGTATACGCGCAGCGAAGCTCAAGGTGAAGGAGTTCGCAGAGAGAAGAGAAACCAAGGTTGGAGGCCTTTGAGAACTTGGAAATTCTTCCAAGTCTGGGACTAAGCGTGTAGGAATCTCAGGAGAGATCAGCAACCGTCGGACCAGCGGAGGAGAGAGATCTGGACCATTGATTTCTATGTCCAGGACGAGCCCAGGAGGAGCCTATAGAAGGAGGAGACCGACAGCCATCGGATCTCACTCAGAAATCCTGTAAGCCGTTGGATCGGGAGAAGATGCTCGAAGTTTAGTCTCTGGAGTAGGCGCACAGGAGAAAGGATCTGAGCCGTCAGATCTGGATCAGATACCCGACAACCGTTGGATCTGCAGAGGTTGCACGGGAGTTAAACTCTCGCAGGCAGGAGGAGAAGTCCCAACAAGAGGTGGAGCCGTCGGGATATCGGCACTCAGGAAATCGGGATTCTCGAGGTCGTGCGAACCGGGACATCATAAGTCTCGAAACCCTGACACAAGATTAGAGCCGTCCGTTTGTGAGGACACGTGGTGGAGATCGAGCGTCCGTCGGTACTTTGGTGCATCGGGATATCAGCATTCCTGTGAACATGGGATCGGGAATTTCCATGGGGAATTACCTAGAATAATCTGAGTCATTGATGCAGGAGCATCTCTCCACGTCAGCCAGCTAGCCAGCCAACCACGTCAGTGCGCATGCATTCAAGGATGAAAGGAAGGCGCAGCCTCATTTAATATTTGTAATGAATGTAATGTAAATGTGTTTAAGCTGGTGAGCTGTAGAAGTCGTGCCTTTGTGCAGGCATTAGGTAGATCGGCCTTTAATGTGTGTAATGGCTAAGATCTATATCCAGACGCTGGACTAGACAGCCCATTTAATGTAATTAAATAGGGTAGGTAGATTGGAGGGAAATGGGATATGGACACCCTCCTTGTACATTGTAAATTATTCGGGATAATCCTGGAAATTTCTGGATAATTCTGGAGAAGGAAGAACCTCCTCAGGAAAAAGAGATATCAGATCTCACTTTGGTAAGGGTGAAAAAGAGTTGAGTAGATTTAGAAGGTTGGAAGAGAAGAGCCAGAGAGAGCTCAGGAACACCATTGTAAATTCAGGCATTTTCCATTGTTAATATAATAGAGCAGTTTTTTCCTGCATTTTTGTATGGTATGTGAATGTCTGTGTGTGTTCCATGGTATGCTGTAGATGTATACTGTAGTTATGCATTTGCAAGGAGTTTGTGTGATTTCAGGTGAAGGTCCTTGAGGTTTCATGCCAGGAGGGCGTGACAAAGTACTGTGATCTCTGAATACCGAGGCACTGATGCACTTCTGAACTCTTAGGAGTCAGACAAAGGCGTGTTGAGGCACAGGACTGAAATCAACAATTCAGAGGGAGAAGACCTCAAGGTTGTTGAATACCTTGGAGGCAGGGTTGTGTATCTGAGACATAGTTGCAGACAGAATCACTGAGGATTCTATAGGAGCTCTACCAAGTGGGCATTGAGCATATGCACGGGTTGCGTTGGAGAAGAACTCTGTTGTGAGTTATTTAAGAGGACAGAAGCTCTGAGGAGTTCTTTGAAGCTCTGCCAGGAGGGCATTGAGCCAGTGCAAGGAGTGCACAGAAGGAAACCAGAATTGTTGGATGTTCTGGGAGAAGATACTTCGCTAGGAGGGCGTCGAGACAGTGTGCAGGTAGGCACAAAGGAAAGAACTCTTTGAGTTCTGGAGCTGAAAGAAGAGTCCACTGAGGGACCTTTACTGGGTTACTGAATACCCAGAAGACTCAACAAGAGGTTTCTTGAGCGAAGGACAGCCAGGAAGGCGTCAATTTCTCCATTTGAGGGAGAAGAAGGACAAAATTCCCCAAGGGGTCTGAGTGTTTGTGAAAGCTCAGAAGAGATAGCACTTTGGTGCGTGAAGACTCTGCTGAGGCACAGGAGTCAAAGAATCCTTCAAGGGGTTTGAAAGGGTTCGAAGATAAAGCTCAGGAGGAACAGTGATTTTACACACAGATTCATGACTGCAAGGAGTGAAAAATCTTAGGAGGGAGCAACGTCAACCGTCAGATCGGCAGGAGAAGAAATCCAGACTGTTGATTTTCCACATCCAGGAGGAGCTCAAGAGGAGCCTACAGAAGGAGGAGACCAACAGCCGTCGGATCTCGTACAGAAATCCCGTCAGTCGTTGGATCGGGAGAAGTTGCAGAGGGTTTAACCCCTGGAGTAGGCGCACAGGAGGAACAGATCTAAGCCATCAGATCTGGAGCAGATACCCGACAGTCGTCAGATTGGATAGGAGTTGCACGCGGATTAGCCATCAGGATATTACCACTCGGGAAATTGGGATTCCTGAGGTTGTGAGAATTGAGACATTGCAAGTCTCGAAATCCCTACGAGATATGGACCGTCCGTTGGAGGGAGGAAATGTGGCAGAGATCAGGAGAGAGTTGGCATATTGGCTATCGGGAAATCTGAGTTCCTGAGGTCGAAGGAAATGGGACTTCGAAAGTCTCGAAATCCCGGAGGAGATCGGGACCGTCCATCAGAGAGGACGCATGGTAGAGATTGGTGTCATCGGGAAAAGTTCCGACGAGGAGGCATCCATCGAAGTTTGGTTCATCGGGATATCAGGGATCCCGTAGACAAGTGGTTCGTGCATTTCGAAACCGCGAAACGCGAAACCCCGATCAGTGGGGGCCAGCTGTCAGCACAGCAGTGGAGGAGGACAGAGCCATAGTGGGGGCCAGTTGTCAGCACGACGGAGGATCGGGATTCGAGGGATCGGGAATCCCGTAGGCGTATGCATTTTGGCATCGCAAACCCCGAAACCCTGATGGAGTGGTAAGACTGAGGTCACGGGGTGATGGTCACATTGGCCAGGGGCTGAGCCAGGAGGGCTAGCTGAAGTAAAAGCACGTCGGGAATCGGAGTATCGCGAATCCAAAGGGTGTGTGCACATCGACATCAAAAATTCAGAAACCCCGATGGAGAGTATGACTGCGGTCATATACGAGTAGGTCACATGGACCAGAGCCTAGCCAGGAGGGGCTAAGGGCAAAGGAGAGCTCATCAGGAATTTGAACCTCAAAACCCCGACAGAAGGATATAAGGTTGCGGTCTTATGGTATGCGGTCGTAGGGACCAAGCCATAGTCGGTAGGGGCTAAAGGCGAAAGGAGCTCATCGGTGATCAAGGAATCGAGAGGGCAGTGTCTCTCGACAGCGAAAAGTTTGAAACCCCGAACCCCGATAGGGAGTCGAGGAAAAGTCACGGCAAAGTGCAGAGGGCCATGAGGCAAGAGTTAAAGGACCTGTGGATCGGGTTTGCAGCAGAGGATTCCAGCAGGGAATCTAAAGAGCTAATTCGGCTCACATGAGGAATTGAACAATCCTTAAGACCGGGAGGTCAGGCACAGAGACCCTGCAGGGTATGTGGGAGCGTCGCGCCATCAAGTGGTATCAGAGCTTGAATCTTGCTTGAATATTTCAGGCAGGAAGAAGCGGGGAGATAAGAGGATACTCTGATACGCATCAAGTGGTATCAGAGTGGGATTCTGTTTGTATATTGCAGACAGAAGAGGCAAGGAGGAAGACAGAGCGCTGGAGGACTCTGTAAGAACTTGTTTGCAGGTAGGCAACAGTCCATAAACAGTCAGGGATACTGTAGGAGGATGAAGCTAGAACACTCAGGGATGCAGAGTGACAGCAGGTTTGCTAGGAGAGCAGACAGAGACAGCACCATGGTTACTGAAGACCATAGGCATGCTGGGAGGAAGAAGAGCAAGGTAGAAAAGTTTGCAGAAATGGATAAAGAAAGGACTAGAGAGATCTATGAATTAAAAGCAGACATAAAGAAGCTAGAACTGCGGATGCGACAGAATAAAAAGCCGAGATGGGTGTATGAGTGGCCCATGAAGAAGGCGAAAGTGAAATGGCCAGTCAAGGAGTTGATGGTCATGAGACAGCGCAGGCTGTTAAAGAAATGGTTGAGGTATGCTGAAAACCTCAAGGCCACAGAGGAAAAGATGATTTAGCACTGTGAGCCAGAGACTGGAAGAGGTCTCAATGATGAAGAGGATGAATTGGGATCAGGTGAGGATCTCAAGGACTGCCAGGAGGGCAAAGAAGAAATTACAGTTTTCCAGGAGGGAAACGAGTTGAGATTAGTTGAGGATCTCACAGACTGTTAGGAGGACAGCCAGGGAATTTCACATTGCCAGCTGGGAAATAAAAGGAGATCATTGCGGGATCTCAAAGACTGTTAGGAGGGCAGCGGAAGCATCTTGGACTACCAGGTGGGTAGAGATGAACAGGTGAGACCATTTGAAGGTCTCATGGAGAGTTCAATTCAGCAAGGAGTGTTGATGAAGATGGGATCGGTTGATCTCATAGTCTGCCAGGAGGGCAGCGGAAGCATCCCATATTTCCAGGTGGGCAGGGATGAGAAGATGAGACTATCTGTGGGTCTCATAAACTCAGAAGTGAGTTGGAATCAGCCAGGGGAGATGACAGAGCAAGTGAGCTCAAAGATGGACTTAGATCAGCAGGTGCAGCTGACAGAAGAGGAGGAAGATCAGAATGATATTTTGATGATTGGGGGGATTGGAGTATTCCTACCATGTGCCCAGGAGGAGGCAGAAATTTGTGTTGCAGATGGTGCAACAGCAGAAAAGTCACAGCTGACGATGACTGTCAAGGAGGAATTGGAGCAGGTGTTTGAGACTGCCCAAGCACAAATAGAAGTAGATGGAGAAGAGAAGGAGAATTTTGAGGAATGGCTCAATGACTTCAGCCAGGAAGCTGAGGAAGTTGCAGCACTAAATCTAACAACAGAAGATAAAGTTATCACTCCATGGGAGATGGAGCTAGAGATGCTGGAGGATTGGTTGAACAATCCAGGGCCATCCAGAGAACTGACAGAAGTCGAATTGTCAGGGAAGGTGACTGAAAAATAGGTTAGTCAAGAAGAGACTTCAGAGCTGAAGTCTGCAGCAGAGTGGCAACTTGAGGACACAGATGAAGATGAAGAAGATAGCATGGGAGATCATGATGATCTGCCCAATTGCAGAAAATTTTTGCAGCTGAGGAGACTGCATGAGCAGGACCAGCCACTAGAGAAGTTGGACGAAGTGATCGAGGAGATCATGGAGCTGATGTTGAGGTCAGCAGAGACTGCCAGCGAGGAGAATCTGAGCAGAAGGAACAAAGCAGCAGCAGCAGGATGGAGTAGATGGAAAGCTCCAAAGACTTATTTGGGATCCAGGAGGATTTCCAACCGCTTAGAGGGGAAGCGCATGAGCAGGAGCTCATGATTTTGCAGCTGAGGAGTTTGATACAGGAGCATCTCTCCACGTTAGCCAGCCAGCCCGCCAACCACGTCAGCGCGCATGCATTCAAGGATGAAAGGGAGGCGCAGCCTCATTTAATATTTGTAATGAATGTAATGTAAATGTGTTTAAGCTGGTGAGCTGTAGAAGCCGTGCCTTTGTGTAGGCGTTAGGTAGATCGGCCTTTAATGTGTGTAATGGCTGAGATCTAGATCCAGACGCTGGACTAGACAGCCCATTTAATGTAATTAAATAGGGTAGGTAGATTGGAGGGAAATGGGATATGGACACCCTCCTTGTACATTGTAAATTATTCAGGATAATCCTGGAAATTTCTGGATAATTCTGGAGAAGGAAGAACCTCCTCAGGAAAAAAAGATATCAGATCTCACTTTGGTAAGGGTGAAAAAGAGTCAAGTAGAGTTAGAAGGTTGGAAGAGAAGAGCCAGAGAGAGCTCAGGAACACCATTGTAAATTCAGGCATTTGCCATTGTTAATATAACAGAGCATTTTTTCCTGCATTTCTGTATGGTATGTGAATGTTTGTGTGTGTTCCATGGTATGCCATAGATGTATACTGTAGTTATGCATTTGCAGGGAGTTTGTGTGATTTCAGATGAAAGTCTTTGAGGTTTCATGCCAGGAGGGCGTGACAGAGTACTGCAATCTCTGAATACCGGTGCACCGATGCACTTCTGAACTCTGAGGAGTCAGACAAAGGCGTGTTGAGGCATAGGACTGAAATCAACAATTCAGAGGGAGAAGACCTCAAGGTTGTTGAATACCTTGGAGGCAGGGCTGTGTATCTGAGACACAGTTGCAGACAGAATCACTGAGGATTCTGTAGGAGCTCTGCCAAGTGGGCATTGAGCATACGCACGGGTTGCGTTGGAGAAGAACTCTGCTGTGAGTTCTTTAAGAGGACAGAAGCTCTGAGGAGTTCTTTGAAGCTCTGCCAGGAGGGCATTGAGCCAGTGAAAGGAGTGCACAGAAGGAAACCAGAATTGTTGGATGTTCTGGGAGAAGATACTCCGCCAGGAGGGCATCAAGACAGTGTGCAGGTAGGCACAAAGGAAAGAACTCTTTGAGTTCTGGAGCTAAAAGAATACTCCACTGAGGGACCTTTACTGGGTTACTGAATACCCAGAAGACTCAGCAAGAGGTAGCTTGAGCGAAGGACAGCCAGGAAGGTGTCAATTTCTCCATCTGAGGGAGAAGAAGGACAAAATTCCCCAAGGGGTCTGAGTGTTTGTGAAAGCTCAGAAGAGATAGCACTTTGGTGCGTGAAGACTCTGTCGAGGCACAAGAGTCAAAGAATCCTTCAAGGGGTTCGAAAGGGTTCAAAGATAAATCTCGGGAGGAACAATGCTTTTACGCACAGATTCGTGACTGGAAGGAGTGCAAAAGCTCAGGAGGGAGCAGTGTCAGTTGTCAGATCGGCAGGAGAAGAAATCTGGACTGTTGATTTTCCATGTCCAGGAGGAGCTCAAGAGGAGCCTACAGAAGGAGGAGACCGACAGTCGTCAGATCTCGTACAGAAATCCTGTCAGTCGTTGGATCGAGAGAAGTTGCGCAAGGTTTAACCCCTGGAGTAGGCGCATAGGAGGAACAGATCTAAGCCGTCAAATCTGGAGCAGATACCCGACAGCCGTCAGATTGGACAAGATCTGCACGCGGGTTAGCCATCGGGATATCGACACTCGGGAAATCGGGATTCCTGAGGTCGTGAGAATTGAGACATTGCAAGTCTCGAAATCCCGACGAGATCTGGATTGTCTGTTGGAGGGAGGACACATGGTGGAGATCAGGAGAGAGTCGGCATATCGGCTATCGGGAAATTGGAGTTCCTGAGGTCGAAGGAAATGGGACTTCGAAAGTCTCGAAATCCCGGAGGAGATCGGGACCGTCCATCAGAGAGGATGCGTGGCAGAGATCGGTGTCATCGGGAAAAGTCCCGACGAGGAGGCATCCATCGGAGTTTGGTTCATCAGGATATCGAGGATCCCGTAGACAAGTGGTTCATGCATTTCGAAACCGCGAAACGTGAAAACCCGATCAGTGGGGGCCAGCTGTCAGCACAGCAGCAGAGGAGGACAGAGCCATAGTGGGGGCCAGCTATCAGCACGACGGAGGATCGGGATTCGAGGGATCGGGAATCCCGTAGGCGTATGCATTTTGGCATCGCAAACCCCGAAACCCCGACGGAGTGGTAAGACTGAGGTCACGGGGTGATGGTCACATTGGCCAGGGGCTGAGCCAGGAGGGCTAGCTGAAGTAAAAGCGCGTCAGGAATCGAAGGATCGCGAATCCAAAGGGTGTGTGCACATCGACATCGAAAAGTATGAAACCCCGATGGAGAGTATGACTGCGGTCATATACGAGTAGGTCACATGGACCAGAGCCTAGCCAGGAGGGGCTAAGGGAAAAGGAGAGCTCATCGGGAATTTGAACCTCAAAACCTCGATAGAAGGATATAAGGTTGCGGTCTTATGGTATGCGGTCGTAGGGGCCAGGCCATAGCCGGTAGGGGCTAAAGGCGGAAGGAGCTCATCAGTGATCGGGGAATTGAGAGGGCAGTGACTCTCGACAGCGGAAAGTCCGAAACCCCGAACCCCGATAGGGAGTCGGGGAAAAGTCACGTCAAAGTGCAGAGGGCCGTGAGGCAGGAGTTAAAGGACCTGTGGATCGGGTTTGCAGCAGAGGATTCTAGCAAGGAATCTAAAGAGCTAATTCGGCTCACATGAGGAATTGAACGATCCTTAAGACCAGGAGGTCAGGCGCAGAGACCCTACGGGGTATGTGGGAGCGTCGCGCCATTAGCCGTCCATTAGCAGAGACACGTGGCGGAGATCGAGCGAGAGTCAGGATATCCGGCATCGGGAATCGGAGTTCCTGAGGTCGAAGGAATTGAGACATCATAAGTCTCAAAACCCCGGAGAAATCGGGACCGTCCATCAGAAGGGACGCGTGGAAGAAATTGACGCCATGAGGGAAAGGCCCGACAGTAAGTGGTTGATCGGTGTTTGGGCCATCAGGATATCGGGAATCCCGTAGACAAGTGGTTTTGGCATTTTGGAATCGCGAACCGTGAAACCCCAATAAGTGGAAGCCAGTTGTCAACACGACGGAAAGGAAAGAAGGAGCCACTGGGGGAGCCAGCTGTCAGCATATCAAAGGAGGAAGGAGCCATCGTTTAAGGGGCCAGCTGTCAGCCTATTGGGATTCGAGGATCGGTAATCCCATGAGCCAATGCATTTTGACATTGGAAACCCCGAAACCCCGATGGGGAAGGTAAGACTGAGGTCATGGGGAAAAAGGTCATATGGGTCGGAGCTAGCCAGGAGGCTAACGCGCAGAGAACGCGTCGGAATTCGAGGAATCACGAGTCCTAGGGACGTTCGCATTTTGGCATTGAAAAGTCCGAAACCCCGATGGGGACACAAGGCTGCAGTCTTGTGAGATGAAGGTCACGGGGACCAAGAGCTTAGCCTGGAGGTCTAGCAGGAAAAAGAGCTCATCGGGATTTTTAAGCCTAAAACCCCGAGGAACAGGAACATAAGGCTGCGGTCTTATGAGAACTAGTCCCATGGACTAGGAGCCTAGCCAGGGAGGGGCTAAGGCCGAAAGGAGTTCATCGGTGATCGGGGATTGAAGAGTACAGGGACTCTTGATGACGGGGAACACAAAACTCCGAAACCTAAGATTAAGTCAGGGAGAGGTCATGGTTAAGTGTAGAAGGTCGTGTGGGAAAGAAGGACCTGTGGACTGGATCAGATTTTCATAGTGATTCCTGAGGGAATCCAAGGAGCCACTCCGGCTCATTGAAAAAAGGATTTTGAACGATCCTGAGAGCAGGAGGTGTGTGCAGAGACCCTGCGGGGTGTGCCTGTGCGTAGAGCTAGCCTGCGTCACTTCAACAACCTTATCTACTTGCTTCTGCTGTGTGGAGAGGTTGGCCACAGAGACCCTAGATGTGGCTGTGATCTTTCACTTATTCTGAGAGTGAATCACGAAGAAGACAAACTTCCCCATCTGAGAGATGACCTCCCTGCATTGCTTAGCAGAGATCAAGGAAATAGCACTAGGTGGGACTACCTCGGGTATCCTGTACAATTTCATGTTCAAAGTAATAATAACACTACGAGGCCTAGACTCATATATAGCATGAAATTTCCATAAATAAGGTTGGCCCAAAAGAACATCACAAACTTCGAGAGGAGCAACATCACACAATACCTCATTTTTGAAGGGCTTGATGTCGTACGACAGTCGGCACTGTTGGCTGACGTGGAGATCTCTTCCTTGGTAGAGCCATCCAATGGTGTAGGGTTGTGGGTGCGGCGTTGTTGGCAGGGCCAGCCGCTTGACAACCTCTACTAATATGAGGTTCTTCTGGCTACCGCTATCAATGATGAAGTGCAGCGGGGTTCCTTTTACCCACATCTGTGAATGGAAGAGGCGCTCTCCTTCTTCTGGCTCGTCTGGTTCACCGGGATGGAACTTGGTGGTAGCAATGGTGGCACTGGGTTCCGCATCAATGATCTGTCTTCCCCTTTCTGGTTCTGTCTCAGAGTTAGAATCTGCATCTGATTCAGAGGCTTTCACTTCGGCCACCAGTGACTTCTTTGAGCGGCAGTCAGCAGTGTTATGCCAAGGGCTCTTATGGAAGTCACACCACTTCCCGGTATCTTTCTTTGTCTTTTCGATGTCCTTCTTTGCTTGCGGATTGTACTAGTTGTCTTGATATTGTCCATCTTTGCTCTGTCCTTTGTTCGGTGGGTTGGGGCCGCCCTTTCCTGGCTTTTGTTGTGAGGGGTTCCTAGGCCCAAATTGCTGCGTCTTTTGTTTGAGTTTCTACTCGATTTTGACGGCATATCGGTAGGCCACACCCAAGGATGAGATTCCCAGAAATTCCATTTCGGTCTGGATGTATCTATGCAAAGCACCGCGATACTTGAGCACCATATGTCTCTCTAAATCTTTGATACCCAACTTGGTGCGCAAGGTATGGAAGATATTTGTGAAATTTGGCACTGCTTGGTCTCTTTCTTGCTGTAGTGTGGTCCATTTGGTATACAGGTCGTCATAACTTTCGACAGGGTAGTATTGTTTCTTAATAGCATCCCTGAAGGATTCCCAGGTGGCCATGACTAAAAATAATGAGGTTTCCTCTATTTCCTTTTGCTCACAGAAAGTTTCCCACCAATCTTTGACATGGGGAACGGCTTTGAGGAGCGCAAAAGTAATCTTTTCTCTATTCGAAAATTTATGAATAGAAAAATACCCTTCTAGTATATTCAACCACTTGTCTACGGCATCTGCGTCTATCTGACCTTCAAATATAGGAATATCAAATTTTATGTGTACCTTGAAGGGGGCAGTGCCTCTGTTTGAAGAAGATGCGTCGCCTGTTGGTAGTCACCGAAGGATTTGTGCAAAACTATCCATCGTCTCATTCCTCTGTTGCGTGAGGGATTCCTCAATCAACAGTTTGAAAGGATCTCATGTCCCATCATCTTTCTTTTCTCCTACCATGGGAGGTCTCTTGGGCGTGCGATAGCTTCTGTCCTCGAGAGAAACAAGCTCGAGACCCAACTCTTTGTACTCCGACCTCGTTGGGGACATGCATTAAGACGACAAGGAGAAGATCGCTCTGATACCACTGATTCAGATTTTATGAGCAGAATGAAATGAATATAGATTATTAATAGGTGCTTAACACAAAATAACAGAGATACAATAAAACTGGTTTTCTATTCAATAACGAAATAAGCTGAAACTATAAAATGCAGCGAAAACAAGCTTGTTGGAATGGTGGCGGCTTATCTCTGAGAAGAGATGTGACGACAGCACACATTCGCAAGAAGAAGGTTACAATGAGGCTCTGGAGGCCTTTTTTTACAATAGGAAAGAATGCCAAAAACCCTAGACATCCAAAAACCTAACGCTAGGAGATGAAGTGCCAAAAGTCATGTGGGCCCCGTTTGGGTAAGCTAGTACATCAACTTCCCGGGGTCGTAACTTTTGCATACTATCTTCGTTTTAGACGTGTTATAGCCCATTGGAAAGGTATCGTCGAGGAGATTTATTTTGGGGGTTCAATCATGCCTTCAGCTATCATTGAGGAGCTCGATACCAAAAAACCTTCATTTAGGCCCTCAAAATGACCCCGGAAGTAAAAACTGCTAAAAATAGTAAATTGCCAAAAATGTCAGAAAACTATTTTGAGCCAGTTGGAAAATGTGGGTGGCCACCGATATCCATCTGGATCATCTTTATGCTCAAATTTGGGGTACATTGTGTTTATTCTAGTTTATCATGCTATTATAAGTAATTGGTTTATAATGTTTGGTATCAAAGCTGACAATTCTTGGTTGGCACCATCAAAAGAACACCTTGTACGATTTTCTTTATAATTTTTCTAGGGAAATCCAAATCAGGTGACACTTTAAGGGTTGCAAGGAGGATATACCAAACTTTATCTAATCCAAATTTCAGTAGCATGCACATGGGAATTTTGTAGTCATAGTCTGTAAAAGTTAGTGCTTATATTCATTCCTAAAAATTGTCTAAAGTAATAAAGTTCACTAAAAATATAATATCTTGAGATTGAGGTCCAATTGAAGTGGGACTAGTTCCATATGAAACAATAACTACTAAGCTATTATATGTCCAAAAATTAAGGTTGTGAATGAAAAATTTGAGTTAGAATCATTACAACTTTGCTCTCCAAATAAGGGTGAAAATCAATCATTTTTGGGAGAGTGGCCATTACTTTCTATTGACAAATCCAAATAGAGTGAAAGTGATGTAAATGTGAAGAAGACGTATTAGGATGTTATAGGCCACGGTTTCATACTTAGTGGTATTATAGAAATTTTGGAGATACATCGATTATAAGTTGGCTTGCAAACAAATCCCCGAATAAAGTCTTAAAAGATATATTAACTTAAAATTAACATAAATTTTCATTGGAAGGTTCAATTGTGGTGATTCAAAATTCATTGGAAAAAGAAAAGGTATGGTCATATATTGGTAAATTATTTGGAGTAGTTTGGGATAACTATATTTAAGATAATGAAATTGAAAATTAATGGATTTGGCTAAACTTGAGTGGTTAAGTATAATAACTATTGGGCATGTGTTATATTATTTGCATGATTATCCCATGTATTGTACACTAGAATGGGAGCAAGAGGGGTTCATGGGGGGAGGAGGGGGGCAATTACCACCCATGTTTGGGGGTTCGGGGGCATAGCCCCGAAGAAAAAGAATTTGGGTTGTTTTTTGGTCCATTTTTGCCTGTTTTGGGTGTTTTTCAGCCAATAGTTTTTCGGCCCATTGTAATGTAATTCCAGTAAAGGAATCCAATCTGGGTCAATAGATTATGGTTTTGGATGCCACGAGATCCTATATATTGTATTGTAATGGTGAAATTAATACAATGAGAGTTAGAGGTGCGGCTCTAAACAATTGTTGGTTTTCCCAGTTAAGGGTTTCCAAGGTAAATTTATAAGTACTATGTGTGATTTTTATTGTTTTATTTATTTTTTATAAACAATATGCATGTGCATTGCTATAATGTAAAGGTTTAAAACCAACAAGAACTAGTGGAAATACTCAAATTTAATAGAAGTAAAGATCGGATTGATTCAATAAAATGGTTGAATATTGGAAAGGCAATTTTTGGAAGTCCTTTTCGTTCATGTCTTTATTTTGATGGTGAATATTGAGAATGGTGGATGAGTCTTTATAGATGCATAGAATACACTACACATTGGAAGAATAAGAAAATATATTCTCAAATAGATGGATCAAGGACACAAAAATGGAGGAGATGCATACAATTCAAGATGAATGGAAGAATCTAGAGAAGAACTTGTGGTTTGGATATATGGATGTACTTTGGTTATTTGGAGGGGGTTCTCTTAATGAATAAAGAGTTATAGTGCAACTCATCTTTATTATCATGTTGGGGTCGTGTTCCATGCTCATATTTGGTGTACATTGTGTGTGTGTTGTTTTATCATGTTATTTTAAGTAGTGGGTGGGTCCATATCTATGGTAACATTGGTTAACCTTGATCAATGTTTAATGATTAGTTGTGTTAGTTAAAATATGTTGATGTGTGTTCATTGATAGTTAACATTAGTTGACATAAGCCAACAAGGATTAAAGGGTTACATTTTATTGGGTTAGGAGCTTAGTAGATTACGAGATTACAGATTATTGGGTCAATATGATCAATGATGGTTAATATGTCTAGATATAGTCAATATGGTTAATCATTGTTGGTGGTTATAGTGTATTAGGTATTAGTAATGTGTTCTGCATCATAATGTGTCAAGGGGTGATTGTGTTAGGCATCATAAGGATTAGTGGGTAATATGTGTCTAGGGTTAGAGTGGTTAGGGGGTGGTTGACCCTTTGGGATATAATGTTTAGTAGTGTCATTATGTTAAGGGGTTACTATGTTTGGGAGTTGTATTGTTTTAGGGGGTGATTGTGTCAAGGGTCAAAAGGGTTAGGAAGTATTTTATGTATGGGGTCATATTGTTTAAGGGTCAAGGCGTGTTAAAGGGTTGGTGTATTAGGGATTGTAGCATGTCTAGGGTCATAGTAGTTAAGAGTTATAATATCTTAGAGGTTAATGGGTTAGTGGGTAAGGGGTTGTAGTGTGTTCAAGTTCATAATGGTTGTAGATCATAATGCGTTAAGAATTAGGAATATAGAGAGTTTAAGGTGATAATGGTTAAGCTTGAATATATGTGAAGGGGTTAGTGTGTTAGAGAGTGATTATGTAAGGGGTCATGGTGTGATAGAGGATTATTGTTTCAAGTTCACAAGGATTAAGGTGTATTAAAGAAGTGTTACAATAGAAATAGATCTCAAAGAAACATAAGAACATCAAAGAACCATAAACAAAAATCAAAATAATTTTCTAAATGGGATGGAGGAGTTTAGAGTAATGAATATATGAGGTTCACATGGTAAATGGATCAAGGATTTTGATCCAGGAGGATCTCGGTGGCCACCCACCTTTTCCAACAGGCTCAAAATTGTTTTTTGGCAACTTACTATTTTTAGCAGTTTTTCTGTACCTGAACTTCCAAGGCCATTTTGAGGGTTTTTATGGAATAATTCCCCTACAGACAGGTGAATTCTCCCTTGGATTCTAGACCCCTAATACAAAGACAAAAACATACAAATGGAAACCAACATACCTTTGAATTCAATTACCTAATCGAAAAGAGAAAGGGAAGGAAGAAAATGTGATGCACCTTATTCTGTGGTTTGTCCTCGCTTCCTCCAATCTGAGCTTGATATCCAAACTCTTCAACACCACTTGATACATGCAATCCAAAGGACAAAAAAAATATAAATAACTCCTACTCTACTCTAGAAGATAAGACTAATAAAATCCATCTATCAAGATCAACAATTATATGCAACAATACACAATCTTGAAGGGAATGGGCCAAGTAATATTGATGAGAACTATAAAGAGGTACTTAAAATCATGGATGGTGTTGCAGCAACTTCCCCAAGTCCTCCTCTTCCAACCCGTGCATGATGCTCCCAAGATCATAAGTTTGATATCCAAAAGCTTCATCCTCTTCTCCATGGAAATACCTCATTATATAGGATTTGGAGGCTTAACCTCCATGGACAAGATCACTCATAAGATCCACTAAAAATGGATCTCCAAGATTTTTAGGGAGAAATTATCTCTTCAAGGATTTTAGGGAGAAAATATCTCTCCCATCCATGAGATTCTCAACCTCTCCTTGAAAACAGGAAACCAAATGTGATGTGGATTATCACACTAAATTAATTTCCTTTTTATGATTATTAATAATTAATTCATGTGCACATATTATTTGTACCTTCATATAATATATTTCTCCTCCACATTGACTAGGGATTGTGACAAATGTTCTTTCATGGTGTCAATGTATGTGACACTTTCATGACACTTGCGACACTTAGGGTGAGATACTTAAGTGTGACATTTTGGTGTGTAACAAGGGTCTAAACGATGTTTTTTCTCAATCAAGAACCTCAATGATAGTTGATGGCTTTTATTGAGCCCCCTAAATGAATATCCTCTTCAATACCTTTCCAACGAGCTATCGTGCTCCCTAAACAGAGATCGTATGCAAAAGTTACGACCTCGGGAAGTTTATGTACTAACTTACCCCAACATGGCCCACATGACTTTTGGCACTTCATGTCCAAGGGTTAGGTTTTTGGATGTCTAGAGTTTTTGAATTCATTTTTATTGTAAAAAGGACTTCAAAGCCTCATTGTACTCATCTTCTTTCGAATGAGCGTAGTCGTCACATCTCTTCTCAGAGATAAGATACCACCATTCTAGCAAGCTTGTTTTCAGTTTGCATTTTACAGTTTTCAACATATTTCTTATTTAATAGACGTCAAGTTTTATTGTATCTTTGTTATTGTTCATTGTGTCTCTGTGTTAATATTATAAATATGTGGTTTCAAAATTTCCCTCTCATAAATCTGGATCAGTGGTATCAGAGTAGTCTGATCCTTGTCATTTTTTTTAATGCATGTCCCTGACACGGTCAGGGTATAGAGAGTTGGGTCTCAAGATATTTCTCTTGAGGACAACTTCTCTCGCATGCCCAAGAAACCGTCCATTGCGGGTGAAAATAAAGATGATGGGACAAGTGATCCCTTCAAAATGTTTCTCGAGGAATCCCTTGAGCGACAAAGGAACAAGATGATGGACAACTTTGCACAAATCCTTTGATGGTTGCCGACAAGCGATGCATCCACCTCAAGCGGAGGCGTTGCCCCCTTCAAGGTACAAATCAATTTTTATATTCCTATATTTTAAGGTCAAATATATTTGGATGTCATAGATAAATGGTTAAACCTTCTAGAAGGGTAGTTTTCTTTCCACAACTTTTTCGATAGAGAAAAGATTACATTTGTGCTCCTCAAGGTCATCCCCCATGTCAAATATTGGTGGGATACTTTCTGCGAGAAAAAGTGAATAGAAGGATCCACATTATTTGTAGTTGCACCCTCTTGGGGTTCCTTCAATGATGTTATTAAGGAAAAATACTACCTTGTTGGAAGTTATGACTGTTGGATTACTGAGAGGGGGGGTGAATTAGTAATAGAGAAATTTAATCCTTTTTGTCTGTATAATGCAAGTGTTATATCAATGTAGAATTATCATCCAATATTTGTAGAGTAAATAAACAATTAACAAATGAAGAATCATACACATACACAGTACACCAGTGTTTTTACGTGGAAACCCAAAGCAGGAGAAAACCACAGAATGTTTTTTCTTATATGTCTTGAAGAATTACATTCATTGAAAGCACAAACTTCCTTTGTTTTTCAGCTGCAACTGGAAGGAGGCTCCAACCCCCTAGTTTCTTAGGCTACAAGCTGAGAGAAGCTCCAACTCGTCAATTCTCTGGCTACAACCAGAAGGAGGCTACAACCCCCTATGTTCTCCGGCTACAACCACCTATCCTTGCCCCATCCAACCTCCCTGAAGTAGAAGTATAATGATGGAACCATTGTCACACTATCACTGTGAGATATACCACTGTACAACTGTATCAATCTGTACCACTGACCTGCAGGCAACCTGTACAACTGCCCTGTAATCAATTTGTACCTTAATTGAACATGTATCAACAAAATACAACAGGTACGCAACCTATAGTGCTGCAGTACACATATGTACGCACCATATCTATTATGCAGCCTGTGTGTGTACGCGACCAAATTTTTATGCAGCCTACGCATGCCTTTTGAAAACTAGGCTTTTCTTTCTTCTGAAAACTTTTGACCCTCTGCAACTTCTTTCACATAGATCTGTAACCTGTCACTATATCCAGACTGTAACTGTACCCTGTGCATGCATCCTCATATATAACCTTTACCCAAAGAATATATATCTCTCTCTAGTCATGTGCCATATAGGTGTGTGTAATCATGAACAAGTATAATAACCCTCACATGATCTAGACTTCAAACCCTTTCTGATATTCAGCCTCTCAATACATCAACCAATACAAGCTCTCAACCATGTACCACAAAAACCCTTGGCCATATGCCAAGAAATACAAGATGTGCCTCAACTAGAAGTATCAATGATAAATATACCAACACTGTATTTTTGTAGATCTGACTTATACAAAAGATCCCATGCAACCACTAGTCTCTCTAGGGAGAATCCTCAAATCTCCATAACCATTTCTCATGCGTACATCAAAATCCAACTATTCATATAAATAAGACATACCTTTTGAACCAATGGATAGATATGATGTATCTGAGCACTGTAGACCTTCCTGGAAGTTTGATCTCAGAATCTAGAACCTCTTCATCTTCATCTTCTCAAGTTTCCATGGATTTACCAACATGTACGCACCCTAATACACTATTAGTCGGCGTACGTATGCACCCTAATACATT
>WSFP011470146.1:0-17838 GCA_009831015.1 Picea engelmannii | reverse complement strand
TCAGTTACAATGGGAGAAAGAGTATTAATGTGAACCCAAATCCCAACTTATGCTACTTTTATTATGACATCTCATAGATAACAACCACAAGCCAGAGAGAACCTATAAGGCATGACACCAAAGCTCTGGGAATGACTACTACAGTTTTAGTTAATTGCTTCAATTTGTTTTACATAGCCTAATCATAAGCTTGATAAAAGAAAAATATAAACTATGACATAATGGAAACTTGAGTTACAACATTATGGAAACCACTACAGCAGCCCTGGAAGAGTAGTTTAGATATTAATTCAGACGTCTGAAAGTAGATGGACTGATAAAGAGATTGCACAGAAAATTTGTATCTTCAGGATCTGCTTGTCCATGAAAAATATTATTTATAAAAAAAAACGGAGCTATAGCTGAGAAGAATTTTTTTCTGTAAAAATTCAACCATTACATACATGGTAAATACATGTTCATCTGCAGGCATATGTTACTACTGTAAAAAAGAGTTAAAGAAAAATACAGAGAAGGCATTTTAAACCACTAAATCAATTTTGAGTTTAAGAGCTACATTATACTGATATTTGCCATCGTAGAAATGTACAATCCTAAGCATTGCAAGATGAGGATAATATATCCACATGGGTTTTGATATAGCCAGATAAAGGAAGAAAGTCAGTGAACCGAGAAACTTATCTGAAATAGTAAGCTCAATTAATCTACAAATGACTTTGGCGAGCTCCATGGGATCTACTTTGTGAAGAGACACCCAAATCCCTTCACCCATGGAGTAAATAATGTACAGACAGTATCATAATATGAAGATATTCACATGAAATCCTGTGAAATAGTTTCACAAACATGTAGGATCCGTGATAAGAACAGTGTCAAAGATGAATCTCGTCACCAACTATTCATTGACAAATCATTTTTCCACTGAAGATTTTTGAAAGAATTGAAAGCATTTTCTCCTGCAAATAATAGGTTAAGCCATGTTATTACTCAGAAACGAAAACTGACTTGATTGCACTGCTTGAAAGAGACAGAGAAGTAGCATGTTCTGACATTTTTCAAAGATCTATGACAGAATACATTCTGAAAGCCAGATGTAAAACTTACTCCGTATTTCTTATGTGAAGAGCTCTGTTGCTTGTATAAATCCTCATCAATAGGGCTAGAAGCATTTCTTTGTAAGGATGTCTTATCAGCAGGCATGGCTCCTTTCTTTTCGTTTCTTGCCTCATCGAATATAGCGGTGAAGGGAGTCCCTCCTGTTGGGTCATTCAGATCCCAGTCACCAAACTTTGGCAAAGCTTTCTTTTTGGTGGCCTGCCAAATTTGAAGCATAAAACATTAAGAACAAGGAATATAAGCCTAATTTCCCTTCAGAGGCATTCGGACACCTTGACAGTCCACTAAACCACAGCCAATTGACACTCCAAGTGGAACTATTACACTCCAGACTTGACAAGTGCATCAAAGGCTAAGACTTTCAAAATTGGTTTTCAGAGTTTTGACTAGGGAGTACTCACAGAATTATAAAGAGTCATATTTATATAATCTGTAGAAATGCATTATTGTTTGCTGCTAATTTTTCATTGCCAGTGTTAATGGATGATGGACTGTTTCTATGATCTGAATAACATACCTTCTTGTTTGCAGATGATTTTTCGCTGTCTTTCTTAATGGATAAAGGACTGGGTGTTCTGCTCCCACCAAATTCCTTCCGAACCTTGGTCGAAGGAACAATAGGAACGATATCTGTTGCGCTCTTGGATTTTCTCTGATAAATTTCTTTCTTAGCTACCGGTTTAACGTGATATAGATCCTGCTCTCTAGGTGCCAAAGGGGCACTGTTTGCTGGCCGAATTGATGTGGGTACTTTCGTGTGCGCTCCTCGTTTCTCTGGAATTGATGAGGAGTTAAGTCCACTCTGGTGAATTGGAACCTGCCCTTTTGGAACAGACACAGCATACCCATTTCCACTACCTTCTTTCTTAACCCTACTTGCTCTTGCAATGTCAAAGTATTCAGATATAACCACATCTTGGTTCGCATTCCAATCACCAAAGCTTGGAATGTGGACTTTGCCTGGCTGCCATTTCAAAACCCAAGGAATCTATCAGCTCCATCCAACTATAAATTTCAAGCTATTCTAATGAATCCTAGATGAAAAAACACTGCACCAACTTCAAAAGCAAAAATTCAAGCTAGACCCAAATCAACTCTGATTGAATCAGACAAAACCCAAAGGAAGAAACAAAACATTTTGAACATTTGGGCATATACCCAAAAACATCAGCATGAACGAAAGATACTTACAGCCATGGAATTTGTTGGAAAGCAAGCCTGTTGGGGGTCCGATATTCGCATATTTAGACAGTAAAGCCGAGATATATAATTTGAATTATATAGAGAAACATGAGAGAGCATGTGAACTTTCCAAAGACGAAAGAAACCAAGTCAGCAGGTAGAACAATGACACTGAAAAGTCAGCACAATGGCTGTAAAAAGTCCATATAAAGACAACCATGGCTACGTCCGTGATTAAAGTTTAAATGTAAAAGCTGGTAGATGATGTGGGCTTCCATTATCCATTGACTTTGGTTCTGTCGGTATACAGCACATCTCATCTCCACTGGAATATCATCAGAGTTCGTTGGGGACATTAAGTTGAAACAACTGGGAAATGTATATATTTAGCCCCTGTCATTTATCATCGATCTCAAAAAGCTATCTTCGTTTATTTATATATGGAGATCTTATGCATTTCCTGCAGTGCAGTGGGCAGGTAATGCTCCACCGTACAACCTAGTCAATGACCATTGACATTGGTTCACCATAAATGGCTTTATGCTTTCATACTTATCATCAACGACTCTTTTTTCTTTTAATTGTCATCACTGTCTATGAACATTGTGTCTCTGAACTTCAAAATATTATTATTTTTAATTGTTTTGTCATAGTTATTATTATTAATTCATATGTTTTGTGAATGTTAACGTTAAAAAAATTAGCATTAAATAATTGTTATGCATAAAGGAAACGTATTTTATCCTAAATTAAAAATATTTTATTATTTGTTTTAAATACATGATTGTGGTGGACATTAGAAATAATTATTTGTTTTAAATAATTATGAGACTAAATATATATATGATTGTGATATACATCAGAAATATTTTATTATTTTCTTTAAATAATTATGAGATTAAATATACATGATTGTGATGTATATTAGTGAAAGTTTATGTAGTTTGTGGTTAAAATAAGGATAAACTCACATAAGACAATTTGTTGTAAACACTGCAACCACAATTAGAATATGTTAAAGAGTCTATTCAATTTAGATAATGGTATAAAATAAATAGACTAATTTATTGTAATTTAATTTTTTTAATCTATTTATTCAAAAATATTTTATTATTTGTTTTAAATAATTATAAAACTAAGTATACATGGTTGTTGTGATATACATCAGAAATATTTGATTATTTGTTTTAAATAATTATGAGACTAAATATACATGATTGTGATGTACATCAGTTTGTGCAGTTTGTGGCCAGAACAAGGATAAATTCACTGAAAATGATTTGTTGTAAACACTGTGACCACAATTAGAGTTTGTTACAGAGTCTATTCAATTTAGATAATGGTGTAAAATAAATAGACTAATTCATTGTAATTTATTTTTTTTAGTTGTCTTTTTCACAATTTTATATATTATATGTAATTGTTTTGTGATAATAAGTTTATCTTTGTGACTAGTGGAGAACAACTAGAATATTCCATTGTGAATTATTCTTTGTAATTGTATTCTCCATATTTTTAATGTTAGATGTAATTGTTTTGTGCTAGGAAGATCATGTTGATAATCATGAAAAGATGTTATTAGACTAAGGTCACAATATGCTTATGGATTTTGAATTCTTTTAGTAATAGTGGTGTTATATGGATTCTCTCATGTGTCTAACTATGAATAAAAGGTCAAGTTTAAACTCTCCTTATAATATTTTTTTGGCAAATATTGATGTGTTATATCTAAATAAATGCGATTGTCACATGTTTACTATATTTTCATTATGTACTTGTTCGATTCGTTTTAGTTATTTTACATGAGAGTGTTGTAACTCCTTTGCCTTGAGTGAGCACCATCATTCCATGGTTAAGCGATGGGAAACTAGAGTGCAACCAACTTGTTCCTTGGAAGCCACAAGAAATATTTTATTAATATCGTCACAAGAATCATTTGTGAGATGAGTGTTTGTTATATAGTATAAATATCTTATGTGAGAGTTTATACATCAATAAGCAAGTAAGAGGTTTTTCCTCACCTGAATTGTTTTTCTACATTCATGATACTTGACATCTTAATCAAAATAATTGTTGCATGCTCATTGTAGAACAAGCCCATTTGATAAACACTGGAAATCCTCTCTTTAACCTATCATTTCCAGTTTAGTCCCTTGACCCGCTAAACCATGTTATATTTCTTCTCATGTAGTAGCCTACTCCCAATATCATGTCTTTGACACAACGTATTCCTCTTCCCCATTTCTCTATGCTTCCCTAAGCACAACCAATTGGAAAGCACCTTAGGTTAAGAAACCATATTCTAGTGATGCAAGATTAGGCACATGTGTATGTGATGCATGCTCAAGAATCTATTCAAACACAACCCTCATAGTGCACACCTACTCAAGGATAAAATATACTAATGAAACTTTTGATGGTGGAATGTAGTGACATGCATCTGTGAATAGTTTGTTTAAGTATCTCGATGAAACAATGTGTATTTTGTGGACCTAGTAATCATGAATCCTTTCATTGTACGAAGTGCACTAATGCAAATCATATCCATGTGGTGCCTCTTACATCTGACACAACTCCACTAGAAAATTTCTCTAAAGAACATGTCTGCATGGTTACTTGTGTACACACACATGTATTGGAACAACACCTAATTGTCCATCTCGACACTGCTACAACACTAGAAGGTTGCTATACTAGATAATCATGAGATTAATCATAAATTTAATGATGTGAATGAGATTAGTAGCTTGTCCTAGTTCTTTATGGATGATGCATCCACTCCACAGACCTCTTCCATTGAGCATTGTCATCAAAGGTATTGGTGTCATGGTTTGAGAAGGAAGATCAATATCATGTACTTTATACCACGTGATGTTTCTAAGACTATTTAGTAGCTTGTTCATGCTCTTTTAGTGATGGAGATACATTGCTTGTCTCTAACAAAGATGATTTATGTATTGAATATTATTTATGACTTGGTTTTGAATAAAGATATCCTAATGCCTACTCCACGACTCTCCATTGGGGAGTTAAATCTAATGTGTGATTTCAATTTACTTTGATGGTATGTATGTTCCTTGTGCAATAGTAGATCAAGGCTTCAATGCCGACATTATCACTATAGCCTTTGGAGAGAGCTCGGATGCCCTCTTCTTGCATCATTTGAATGTTTTCAAATTATGTGAGATGATAGACTGAAGATAGCAAAAGGAATTTTGAAGGATGTTACTATGAAAATTGGTGATTTTGTGCAAAAGCGTGAATTTTGAGTTATGGATTTTGAAGGACACAACCCTAGATGGAAGATGTGTCATTTTTAGTATGTAAAAGAAGATTTTGAATCTTAAATAACTCTACGAAAACTCAAGATTCACATAATGAATCTTGCATAGAGAATTAATATTGATTTTAAGAACAATCACACTAGCATATTGAAGTTAAATGTTGATGTTGCAAAGGACCTTAGTGCACACCCTCCCCCTAAGTAGGCACACCATTGAAGAGTGGCCTGCTCTTTGGAACCATCCTTGTGCCCCACTCAACAACCTTGCCACCTTGGTTTCCATGTCCCTTAGCCTATTGCATCTTATATCATTCCTACAACCACAACAGTTAATGTCATAGTCCACATCAACATGATTGATGGATATAATAGGATATTCATCATTTGACTTTTCCACTCTTCAAATAGAACAAAATTAATGGACAAGATCATAGATTTGACATAATACCATGTCATCATTGTCATGGCATTCTAGACAATGACTCCAAGGGTATTTTATCCCCTCCCCATAATTTGAGCCATTGAATACAATACAAAGCCTTCTGCAACATGACAACCTTACAAATTTCTTGTGACTCCTTGAGGCATGTGATGTGACAACTTTCTAACAATTTGAAAAGAGATAGGGCACTTTTAGGGTTAAATACATCATGTGTCGCACTAGCATTTACTCCACCCTAGAATTATGTTATTTCCTAATAGCTAATAATTAGCTCCACAAAGCTCACATGATTTGAATAGGATTGAAATGTTATAAATGTAGAGGTTTGCGCCAAATGGTTAGTTAGTGACATAAGGATTTCACACACAAGATCCATCACTTATATAAAGTTGTGATTTCCCTCCTTCCTCACCTTGATGTCTTGCTTTGTTTTGTGTTTTAAAGTACTTAAGTCTTACACCCTCTTGCTTCTGCTTTTGATTAAGATAGCATATATATTTGAAGTGATCAATATGGTATCCACTAGCATTTATGCTCCCATCTACTTCTCTACAACTCATGTTGAGTTTCAACCTTGGGGCAATACTCCCTTCAACATCTACTCTACTCAGGTTAGCATAGATGCTTTGTTGCAATTTGAGCATACAATTGTCCTAAGATTTGTTAGTGATAATGTGGTTCGTGTAGAAATTTCGATATGCGACAATTAATACAAATTCAAAAATTTCACCTCAACCTTGAGATTTCTTGAATCCATTTCCTATGAACTCTCATCCTTAGTTACAACAATGTATACTTCACTTCTTTTCAACCAAATTCACAAGGCAACCCAAGAAAATAAATACCAAACAGGTATACTTCAATGCAACAATGCTTGAAAGCTTAGGGAACACTTCCCAATCGTATAACAAATCTAAAAACAAATTATTATAATAGATTATTACAACAATAAATCTACCACTTCAGCTTCTATATGTTTGTTAAATCACTTAACAAAATCTAGTTACTGTAATGTCAAATCAACATGCATAACTAGTTCTAGAAACTACTCAATCATGAAGATAACATACATTGAAATTCAAATCTACAAGTACGCAACGTTTGGATAGTATGAACACTTCATATATATGTATAAGATGAAGTACAAGTACATACACCTAGTCATAGCTTAGTGCAAGCTAGTAAAAGTCATGATTTCCAAACCCTAGCCACCAACTTCTCCTAGCTAGAAATTATTCCTAACCAAAGTTGTTTACTCCACCATAGATCCTCAACAACCTAGCATTCACACCAACAAGTCCTCCTTGGCACCTACACTTACATCATACAAGTGTACAAAACAGTCTCTCTATATCTTGTCCACATCAAGCACTCCAAGTAATACTAGGGTTTCTAAATGCCACAAAACATTAGTCTTCTCTCACAAGAGATACAAGATCAAATACTCCCTTTGTTCCTCTAGGGTTTCTATAAAACCCTGGTGTTCCTTGTCTTCTTAGGTAAAAACCCTAACAATAGTATTCCCCTAAATCTCCTCAATAACCCTAGTGCTCAAGACAAAGACAACAAATACAAAAAAGAAGTACAAGGACACTAGTTCGCTCTAGCTCTCACATCTCTAACACAAACATGTGATTACTATGAATGAACAAGAATAATGAATGAAAGGACTCTCTCCTCCCTTTATTTATACAAAAGGTGAGGGAAGCGAACAATAATAAAGTGGACCGTCTCCACAACAAGCAATCTAAATAACAATAGATAGATTCACATTTGAAGTGCTTCAAATCCAAGTGATAGATGTCAAGCTCCAAGATAGTACGTCCAACAAGCAAGGGTCCAAAGTTGAACACTTCAAAATATATGTCCAATGCTCCTCTTCCAAAGGCCTCCTATTCTCCAACACTCCCTCCTAATCCATGTGTACCTCTGGACCCACTACACCTATATGATCACTTCTCAACCCAAGTGTCATCGAGTCAAGTACAAGCCTCCACACAAGCAACCAAGTGTCCCCATGCTACCTAGAGGTCAATGCCATCCTCCAAAATGCCCAACGCTCCTCCTCCAAGTGGGTCATCATCCCAAACAAGTGACCAAGCCCTCCATGTGCAACTCATGAAGAATGTCACCATGCCACATAAGTATCCAACCACCTAAGAAAGTGTGCCACACAAGCATCAATTCGAAGCATAACAATCAACGAGCAAAATATCTCCAATGTGTATGTCCATCATGGCACAACCAAGGGTAATCATGCACCCCCACATCACATGAAGCACCCTCAAGCATGGTATAAACACTTTCTTAGTAACCATGAAAGCTAACAGTTCCCTAGTTTTATGCCATGGATTCCAACCATGTTTCTCAATGGCTAGCACTGCGATATTTTTGCATGGACCCTAAATTGTCTTTCTAGGTCGTTTGCATCTTCACACACAATACTTGGGACTTGATAGGTCGGTATGTTTGCGCTACGACAAAATTCATCCAACGCATTGTGTATCTCCCCTCCATTAGTCTTTGTGTAGATTAGAACATTCAAAGGTCTTTGTTGTTACCTTTCACAGTATCATAGAACATCATGCTCGCCTTTTAGGTTTGAATATATGTTTCCATTAATGCTCTACAAATGGTGGATAATGTTTCCTATATTTTCATATTTCTTGACGTTGTTCCCTCGCAACGTTAGGGTAATGAAAAATTGGGGACAACAGCTTCCGAGTGGACTGCGCTGGAATGTTCCCATTGGTTTGAGATGGAATTTTAGTGTGGTGTAAAGGATGTCCAATTCACCGACCTGATTGGATAAAGGATAAACTGGTGTTGATACGGTCTCTAATCCCAAACTTTCTATTTGAGAATTTGCCCAGCACAGTTTTTCAACCTTGGTTTCCACGGAGTTTTGACTAGGATTGCCAGTTCAGAGAGCGGATTCAACTCGGGAGTATTCACAGAATTATAAAGAATTATATTTCTATGATATGAAGAACACACATTATTCTTTGATTCTGATTTTTCATTGTCAATCTTAATGGATGACAGATTGTCTCTACGAACTGAATAACATACCTTCTTGTTCGCAGATGATTTTTGATTGCCAGTCTTGATGGATGAAGGACTGGGTGTTCTGCTCCCACCATATTCTTTCCGAACCAGGGCTGAAGGAGCCGTAGGAACTATATCTGTTGTGCTCCTGTGTATTCTCTGATCAATTTCTTTCTTGGCTCCTGGTTTAACGTGACATAGATCCTGCTCTCGAGGTGCCAAAGTGGCACTGTTTGCTGGCCGAGTTGCTGTGGGTACTTTCTTATGCGCTCCTCGTTTCTTTGTGATTGATGACGACTTAAGACCATGCTGATGAATTGGAACCTGCCCTTTGGGACCAGGCACGGCATGCCCATTTCCACCATCTTCTTTCTTAACCCTACTTGCTCTTGCAATGTCAAAGTATTCAGATATAACCACATCTTGGTTCGCATTCCAATCACCAAAGCTTGGAATGTGGACTTTGCCCGGCTGCCATTACAAAACCCAGGGAATCTATCAGCTCCATCAAACTTTCAATTTCAAGCTATTCTAATGAATCCTAGAGGAAAAAAACTTTCAATTTCAAGCTATTCTAATGAATCCTAGAGGAAAAAACAGAGCACCTACTTCTAAAAACAAAATTCAAGTTAAACCCAAAGCAAGTCTGATTGAAGCAGGAAAATCCAAATGAAGAAACAAAGCATTTTGAACACGTAGGTATATACCCAACAACATAAGCATGAACGAAAGATACTTACAGCCATGGAATTTGTTGGATAGCAAGTTTGTTGGTGGCCTGATATTTGCATATTTAGACTATATAAAGCTAGGATTTATAATTGTACTTTGCCCAGCTGCCATTACAAGACCCAGGGAATCTATTAGCTCCATCAAACTTTCAATTTCAAGCTATTCTAATGAATCATAGAGGAAAAAACAGCGCGCCTACTGCTAAAACAAAATTCAAGTTAAACCCAAAGCAACTCCGATTGAAGCGGAAAAAGCCAAATGAAGAAACAAAGCATTTTGAACACGTAGGCATATACCCAAAAACATAAGCATAAACAAAAGATACTTACAGCCATGGAATTCGTTGGATAGCAAGCTTGTTGGTGGCCTGATATTTGCATAGTTAAACTATATAAAGCTAGGATTTATAATTGGACTTTGCCCGGCCGCCATTACAAGACCCAGGGAATCTATCAGCTACATCAAACTTTCAATTTCAAGCTATTCTAATCAATCCTAGAGGAAAAAACAGCGCGCCTACTGCTAAAAACAAATTCAAGTTAAACCCAAAGCAACTCTGATTGAAGCAGGAAAAGCCAAATAAAGAAACAAAGCATTTTGAACACGTAGGCATATACCCAAAAACATGAGCATGAACAAAAGATACTTACAGCCATGGAATTCATTGGATAGCAAGCTTGTTGGTGGCCTGATATTTGCATATTTAGACTATATAAAACTAAGATTTATAATTGGACTTTGCCAGGCTGCCATTACAAGACCCAGGGAATGTATCAGCTCCATCAAACTTTCAATTTCGGGCTATTCTAATGAATCTTAGAGGAAAAAACAGCGCACCTACTTCTAAAAACAAAATTGAAGTTAAACCCAAATCAACTCTGATTGGAGCAGGGGAAGCCAAATGAAGAAACAAAGCATTTTGAACACGTAAGCATATACCCAAAAACATAAACATGAACAAAAGATACTTACAGCCATGGAATTTGTTGGGCAGCAAGCTTGTTGGTGGCCTTATATTTACATATTTAGACTATATAAAGCTATGATGTATAATTTGAAGTCAATATAGAAAACAGAGAGAGTCGGTGCGACTTTTTAAAGACTGAAGACCCCAAGTCAGTCAGTCCTTACGCGGCAGTATACATGGAGACTGACTCAATGGCTGTAAAAAGTCCATATAAAAGACAAGCATGGCGACTTCCGGATTAAAATTTGAACAGAAAAGCTGGCAGAGCAGTTCAATTTTCCATTGACTTTGGATCTGTCGGTATCTCATTCATCGGATTTTGTTTGGGATATTAATTTTTAACAACTGGTAATGGGTATATTTGAGCTACCTCGTTCATTATCCATTCAAAAAAAGGTTAAACTCTGTTTGTTTATATGGGGATTTGGGGATTCATTTTCACTGGCATCTATCCTAAACAATAGGCAATAGGCGGGAACTAATGATCCACAGTTTTATACAATAGGCAGGGTCTTCCCGCTTTTCTTGTAAACAAGTTTCAAGGACTAATAATCCATAGTCTTCTTCCAGGCTTCTGCCATACGCAAGGATTAATAATTAGAAACTTCCTGAGTCTATGGCCATTGACATTGGTCAGTATAAATAATTACATTATTTTAAATTTCACCATTTTGTCTTATACTGAAAAAAAATTTGTGATCAATGTATATTGAAATCACGTGAAATCCAAAATATCAACCACCCATTTTTAATGAAGAAAAAGGTGATCATTTTATATACACATTTTGTGTTTAAAATCACATGAATTCCAAAAAAATATCAACCACTTTTTCTTGTGAAAAAGGTCATCATTATAGAGGTCTGAAATCATATGAATTTCAAAAGTATCAACTACTTTTGTTTACCAAGAAAAATGATTATTATATATCACATTGTGTGTTGAAATTGTATGATTTTCAAAATGTTTTTTTTTAACATTTCAATTGTTTTGTATCATTTTTATTATTGATTTATTTATTTTGTGAATATTAGTACATAGCTTTTTTTTTTTCAAGTATAATTAAAAAATAATATCAAATATTTTTCATACGAAAAGGAAAAAATATGTTATTATTATTTGTTGGTAATAATTTTGAGATTAAGTATAGTATGATTGTGAAGTGTATTAGTGTGTGAGCATAATAAGGATAGATTAACTTGCATGTAAGTGCTATAAGGATTAATTGTGACTTGCACATTGCTACAAGAAGTAAGGGTTTGTTTAAAATCTTATGTAACTTGGACATTAGTAGAGAGTGACTGAACTATTTCATTGTGAATTTTTTTTTGCAATTATCTTCTCCACATCTTTATATGTTAAACTTAATTGTTGTAAGATATTAAGATTATGTTGATACTCGTAAGGAGATGCTATTGGAGTAAGGTCTTAACTTTTTTATTCATCTTGAATTCTTTGAGCATTATTAATGTCTTATGGATTCATTGATGTGTTTAACTATGAATAAATAGAAAGTCATGTTTGAACTCCCCTCATAATTTTTTGCAAGCTTTAATGTGTTATATGTGCTAAATGTTATGTGACTGCCATATGTTACTATCTTTTATTATGGAATTATTACATTCATTTTATTTATTTTACATAAGGGTGTTGTACCCCCTATGTGTTATAACCCCTTGGGTTGCCTCCGGTGAGTGTTATCTTTCAGGGTTAGTACTATTTTTTAATGCATGATCTTTCTTAATTTTCTCAACAGAGGAAGAAAGGGTGTTATTGCAGTTCTACGATCGATCTCTCTCATATTTGCAGTATCTACAACTCTTGTTTGTGTAACATTTCTTTGCATATGTCAATAATTATTTTTTAGCAGTGAAAAAGATCAAATCTTATCAGTCATGGAAATGTCGTTAGAGAAGTAATCAGGTTTCAATTTACGTGGAAAGTGAAGATCCAAATGCAATTAATGAATAAAATCCTTTGGGGCATTGTCAAAGGAACTAAGACAATAGCTACAGATTTGAATGAGTTGATAGAATGGGATAGCGTAGATGATAGGGACAAATCTATTATTGGCCTTGCCCTCTTAGATTCAAAGCTACATCATGTAGATATGGACAAATCATCCAAGGAGATATGGGAGAATCTCAACAAGTTATTTGGGGCACAAGCAATGAATGTGAAAATTTCCCTTAAATTATAGTTATCCAGCTTTAAGATGCCAACTGAAGCCACCATGTCAAGTCACGTCAACAATCTAAGATCTATTATCAGATAGCTTGAAAAATTCAAGGCCGTAGTTGATGAGGAGAATGCCAAGTCTATTCTCCTGAACAATTTGTCGCCTAAATACAATAGTGTTATCTTTACCCTGAATAAACTACCTTCACAAAGTTTGGATGAAATGATTGCAACACTACTAGCAGAAGAAAAGAGAACCATTAAAGGTGATAGCCAATCAGAACTTGCATTATATGCAATAAACAACCGCAATAGATCAACAAAAGACAAAGAGGAAATAAAATGTCACTATTGGAAGAAGTTGGGTCATACAACTTGGAATTGTAGACAACAAGCCAATGGTGTTCTTGAGGGAAAGGTCAAAGATAGACAACGTATAGCGAGTGTAGTCATGATTGAAGATCCACCAGATGCTAATAGTGGTGAATAATCTACTGAAGAAAATGGATTTTATGCATTTTAGGAAGCCTGCGCTTTGAAGACATGAAGGGATCAATTAACGACTCAAAATGGATTTTTTCCCAGTTAGTTCAAAAGTTGTGGATCTAGGGAAATATCCCCCATTAGTTGGAGAGACATGCATGTGGATTGCAATCTACTAATGAGGTTATGTGACATGCATGTGGATTGATATCCAATAATTAACTTCGACAGATTTATGATTCGGGAGTTCGAGGAGGTGGAATCCGAGAACTCGGGAATTCAACTCAACAACTACATTGTTACAATGGTTATGAGGCAGCTTGATGGAGCTCAAACTGGTCTAAGAACTTTGTTCAAAGAAGAAGCTTCTAAAGGATGTTACAAATGTTTAGTGATTAATTTATGTGTTTTACATTTAGTATATGTATTTGATTTTAGTTTGTTTTAGCATTGTAGCCCTTATGGGAAGGTATTATAGATATAAGGATTACTATGTACTAAAGTCAATTTATGATCCTTTAAAATATGTTAATATTCATTTTTTGTGTAAAGCAATCTATCCCACATTCATAAGTGGAAATGATTTGCTTAATGAACAATGATATATAAGGAGGTAAACTCCTTTGTAATAAGTGCACCATTTATTCATTGATAATATCATATGGTGTGTGAGTATCTTCTTTGAGCTTAGTTATATGACTCAACCCTATCTAGGGTTTCCTCATTTAGTGATCTAGCTCATTTTATAACTATAAAAGTGTTTACACCATGTTTGGAGGTGCTTCATGTGATGTGGGGTGCATGGTAGCTCTTGTTGATTCATGATGGACTTTCACATTGTAGGTGGCTTATTCATTGGTTGCTAGACCTCATATGGATGTTTAATTAGTATTCTTCCTCAAAGCATTGGAAATAGCTTGGCGACATTCTATATGATGGCCACATGGAGAGGTTGCTTGCTTGGAGAACACCCTACATTATAGGAGGAGCATTCAACATTTTGAAGGAGGGCATTAAGGCCTAGATAGCATGGGGTTGCTTGGATTGCTTACATGGAGTCTTGTACTTGATTTATGCTAGCTTGGGTTGAGGGAGTGGACATGTAGGTGGGTGGACCCAAAGATGGTGCTTTGACTTGGAGAGGCATTGGAGCATTGGAGCCCTTAGAGGAGGAGCATTAGACCTTGGATGAGGAGTGCCCTCACCTTAGAGCCTTCATTGAGAATCATTATCACCTTGGATATTAAGATGTGTGTCATTAGAGTGTAGTGCTTCACATGTGTGGGCCTACTTGTTTGTAGTAGATTGATTGTAATGGTTTAGGCCCATTTTTCTGTTGTTGGCCTCACTACTCTCATATAGGAAGGAGAGATTCTTATCATTTGTATAATATTGATAACATTTTGTTTAGAGATGAGTGGAGAAGAGCACTTAATCTCTCTCTCTCTCTCTCTCTTTCTCTCTCTCTCTCTCGAAGGTTCTTCTCTATACTTTAACTCTCTTATCTTCAGGTGCTAAGGTTTTTGAAGTATTCTTGAAGTATAGGCTTAGGGTTTCTACCCTAAGGAGGCAAGGAGTTAGGGTTCGGTGATAAACCTTAGGGTTGTGTGTGTTGGAGAAGAAGAGAAGTGAGGAGACATATTGCTTAGGGACAATGATACTTTCTAGTGTTGATGCTAGCTTGTGGAGGATATTTGGTGGAGTTAGGGGTTAGGGTTTTTCATGTTTTTCCTTAGCTAGGGTTTTGGACAGTTGGGAGATTGTACTAGCTTATCTTAAGCCAAGAATATGTAATTGAACTTCATCTCTTGTATATATATATATATATATATATATGATTTTTTCAGTTGTCCAAAATTGTCTTATTACATATTTTATTTTCAACTATCATTATCTTCATGGTTTGATACTTTCCAACATTAATATGTCTTGCTCATTTGATATAACTTAAGGCTGAAATTGTTAAGGGTATTAACTTGATATTGAAGATATTAGGATAGAATTTACCACTATAATTATTGTTGGCATAAAGTGATTTTCAAATATGGTTTGTGCATGATAAGGTTTCACTAGAGGGATAAAACTTGTGGCATAAATTTTGGTATCTTTTCTCTTGAATTGCCTAGTGGATTGGGTTTTTTTAAATGTGAAATATTGTCCGCTACTTACTGTTTTTTTTTTTTTATATTTCAAATCATACTTAAGGCTGTAATTTCATAAGGACTAGATCTAGGAGACTTCTAGGAAAGAGGTGAAATTTCCAAAGTTGCATTAAATCTTGAATTTCAGATATTTCTACAGTGAGCACCATCATTTCATGGTGAAGCATTCGTAAAGTAGGGTGAATTAGACTACAATTTGTTGTTTGTTTGCTCAAAGTAAATTTCAAGTTAACATTTAAACATTTATTTTTGTTGTAAGAGGCCACTATATGAACAAGGTCACCCAGAGAAATGTATTGGAGACCCACTCTACATTAAATCTAAGTGGTGGAATAAGAAGATTTTGTGAGGTGGCATCTTAAAATTTGGTATAGAGGCATTCAAGAAGATATTTTTGTATAACAATTTTTATGAGATGTTTTGGTGGAATTCCTAGTAAAGTTGCATTAGTGGTTAGAAGGTACATGGATTGGTGACTCGAGAATCCTCATAGTGAGGAATTCCATGGAACATTGAATAAATTGACAAGTCTTAGAATTTCGACTAGACATGTGCATTCGATTGGTGGATTTCAAACATTATAAACTAGCACATCTCTAAGTTTGTTATTAACTCATATTCTTCTTTGGATTCTATAAATGTTAGCATTGAACGTTGGACCACATGTTCAACAAGGTAGTCAACAACATTTTCACTTTAGGATCCTTTAATTATATTTTCAATTTTAATACCTCAAAGGGTAAGGTCTCGCCTAAAAACTGAGACATTCCTTGAAACTATACATGATTATGAAAAGATATATCGCATATAAAACAACATATCATAATACACTGATAACATTCATCATATAAACATATGGAACCACATCATTAGGACACTTATATTTAAATTGGAATTTTGCAATAACATCAATTTCCCTTAATATTCCATTTTGTTTATTGAGGTAAATCGAAATTATCAATCTATGTTATGGTTCTAACCTTAATTAATTATCACTATATTAATTATAGTTAGTTTAACTTAGTATTGTAGGATCCCTCCTAATCATCTTCATCTCCTATATAAAAAATCAAGGCGACTCAATTGAAATCATTTTATGTTGAGCATTTGGATATCTTGTAATATGAGGTTGTCCCCTCTAAGTGGTTTGTCATTCATTCATTCACTTGAATTAGGCATGGAATTTTAAATTGGTGTTTCTTATTCTTATTTGTTTATTTGGTTTAACATTTGGTATTAAAGAAAATGATCCGTAGTTAAGACCTTCAAAATAACACTTTGTACATTTTTTGTTGTATCATTTGTTAGAAAATTCCAAATTAAGTGAGTCTTGAAGGGTTGGAAAGAAGACATGCCTACCTATATCTTATCTAAATTTTGGAAACATAAGTGTTGAAATTTCAAAGTTATAATCCTCTTCTATTCAATCCTAAAAATTAACTAAAAATAATAAGGGTTACTAAAATAACCATATCATAAATATAGAGGTCCAATTGAAGTGAGAGTAGTTTTGGTGGTAAAAGAAATGACAAGACTATTATAGATCTGAAAACCAATGTTGTTGATGTGGAATATTAACAAAGTTATCATCCATACAACTGCGATATCTAGATAGGGGTGAAAAACAACAAGTTGTGTCACATTGGACTAGAATTTGTTTTTGGAACATCCAATACAAGTGATATGGGTAGCATGTGGGGCATGAAATCTAGAATTTTACAAGTAGAAAATTCAAAATTGGTTGCTCAAAACTTTCAGAAAGTGGCATGTGGGTCATGAAATATAGAATTTTAAAAGTAGAAAATTCAAAATTAGTGGCTCAAAACCTTTAGAGGTACATCAATTATAGGTTCAACTTTCAAAGCAATGTCCAAATAAAGGCTAAAAAGGTACGCCAATTTAAATCTTTTATAACTTTTTTATTGAAAAGTTTAATTGAGATGATTCAAAAGATATTTAAATGAGAAAAAGAATAAAGTATATTTAAATCCTTGAAACGATATAGTACCCATTATATATAGGGTAGGGAGTACTCAATTGGGTAACAAATATTACATGGGAAGGAAAAGCCTCTTAAAGTGCATGATAAGAGCATAAAAGATCTAAAGAGAAACATAGACGATATAAGAAAGGAATTTGAAATTTGGAAAAAAACATTAGACGATATTATGACACAATTGAAAGTTAGTGTAATAAATAATCACTACTAAATTAGATGAGGTTATCAATGATTTCAAGAAATAACAA
>WSFP011470145.1:0-17838 GCA_009831015.1 Picea engelmannii | reverse complement strand
TTCAAGTACTCCCTGGATGCCCTTGGCCATCTCTTGCTGAATAACTAGGCGTTGAACAAGATCATTAGGGAGGAAATTTACAAATAGTACATTCAAGTCACTTGGGTAGATCCACCCCACGAGCTCAAACCCAAGTTGGCCTTCTATGTAGAGCATTTCATGGAGGTGAGAGACGACCTCATTGTTAGACCAACCTATACACTTCACTTCGCCACTAGATGCATGCCCCCAGGATCCCCTCACAACCATTTTTGGGTTGGTTCTTATTGGCTTTGGGTGGATGTCGATCACCATATTCCACAAGTGGATTGGGCTTGTCAATTTGGGCACCTATAGGTGACTGAGATGGAGGAGCATTTCATTTTTGGATGCCCCATTTCTATGAGATCCGAAGTTGATACGATTTTCTTTTCATGGAGTCTCAGAAGTCCCTCTCCATCTTCCTCATGTATCCAAACTAGTGGTGGTTGGCATTATACATGTGGGAGGTTTCTGGGATTAGATTCCTCCCACTACTAGATACTACTAAGACAATCACCTCTTTCTGCCCTGTGCTTACAGATAGAGGCACCAAGAAGCATGTAGAGAGTAGTTCCACCTCAACTTCCAAATCAGTGAGATCTCGGGGAGATCCTCGAGCTTCGCTTGTGAGACCCTTGTGATAGTGTTGGGTTCGAGTTCGGGCCTAGGACATTTCTATCGTTCATAGTAGACACCTTTCTTCCTTCTCATTTAGATCTTAGTGGAGAGTGGCCTCTTCCAAGTAGTATGTTGCTCCTAGATCTTCCAATACTTCTAGATCTTCTAGTTCATCTGGTAGTTCTCCATCAAGGGTTTCTTCATTGCGCCTTTGGATGGTAGGAGAGATCCACCTACTGTGAGTATACATTTAGTGGTTAGTAGCTTCTCCTCCTCATCAATAGGCAATGGCACCCCGAGACCTTCAACACATTCTCTAGGCACATTCAGTTGAGACATTTTCCCAGGCTCTCGAAATCTTGATAGTGTTCCTTTCTTCTTTGGGACTTCCAGCTTTGTATCTTTTTAGTTTTAGATGTTAGACTTTAGACTTTAGGTATTTGACCTCATAGGTCAGATATGCTTTTATAGGAGCTGCACTTGCATTCCCACTATGTATTGATTCTGATGTACCTAGCAGTCCCTTTGACCTATTTATGGTCATTCGTCGGACTTTAATAAAATTATCTTATTATCTTATCACACTTTGTAATGAGACCTTTGTATCACTCATTATTAAGCAATATGTTCTCTTTCTTATTCTTATGTGTATTCCTATCTACGATCATGTTTGTGTAAACCCAATAGGTGCCCTCTCTCTTGTTTTGCTGGGAGACCACCCATATTTGTTGCGAGGTCACCTAGACATACCCATTCCAGCACTTGGCTTAGGGCTGGGACAGGTTTGCAGCTGAGCTTGAGGAGTCTGGTATATACACTAGGTTTCTCCCATCACAACTTCAAAGGTTAGGAGAGCTCCAGCATGGAGCACCCAGCTTCCCCACAAAATTATCCAGCTTGGTCCACTGAGTCTGGGCCAATCCCAGATAACATTCTCAAGTTCTGTGTTGGCACCTTAATTATGGTTGGCAACAACAATGCTAGCTCCCTCTTTTTCTGGTGCAGATTAATGTTTCTCTTCTTGCATAGAGCACTACCTATTTCCCTTTTTTTTTGGTCTAGGTTTCACCTCTTGTGTTTACCCCTTTGTGATCTTTATTTTTATTTGTACTTATTTTTGCGCATAGGAGTTGCCATCGGCACTTTCACATTGCCAGTATTACATGTTCTACTTTCTAGTCCCATTGAGCTATTTTGGTCATTTGTGGACATTTCTATGATTTTTTTCTTTCTGGACGGGAAATTCCCTAGAAATGTCTCTGGTGCTTCCAGGGTTTTTCATCTCTGTTTTTGTACTGGAAACATTTGTGGTTATGGAAATGGTGGGAAGCAGTAGTTCCCAGTTAAGTAGATTCACAGAAATCATATAACAAAGTACAAAATACAAGCTATAATTGTCAGATGATGATCATGCAGTCTTTCAAACGCCTTTATAGGGTGATGTTTTTGGGACAAAGTTGTCCATTTTGCAACATAATGAAGTAACATGTCATGGCTCTTTCTAACAAGTAATGAAATAACTTGTATTATCTTGTAGTGTTAGGAAACATATAGATGGAAAAGGTGCATGAAGGCCAGTTCAGGTTGAAGGGCGATGTTATAGTTCCTGATTTCAGCAGACCTGTTTAAACTTAGTGAATATGACAATCAGTCTTCTCTTGAGGTTCAATAGTAATTGCATGCTTTAATTATGTGTTGATATATAGTTTTCATGGTGTTTGTCTGTGATGTTTTACATTTCGGCGAATCAGTTTTGATTATTTTTGACCAGTGTCTTAATTATGTTAACTTTGATGAAATAATTCTTTTTTATCACAATGTTGTCTCTTCCAAGACACTTCAGATGCTAAGTGAGTCTGCAAGTTTATTTTTCAGATGAAAATGGCATCCATTTTTACTTTGGTCTTTGGTTGAATGGCAAGGAAACATGGTCCCAAATGCTCCCTTTTTAGTGGCCCCACAGATAAAAATTAATTACAGGTATTGCCCTGTTGGTCTGTAAATTACATCCAGGCTTTGCTGGTTGTTGGAATAGATCGTTTAATATTTAACGTTTTGAATGAGGTATTGACCTGTGTACAGTTGTCTATATACTAGCATCAGGCTGGGCATAAAGATTGAAATTTTACTTATATCTGCACGATGTTTGTAGTCTTTAGGGGGTTAAAGTTTCTGGTGGGAATTAAAATTCTTTATTACTCTGCTAACAGAGGTATTCTGAACTTTCATATGATTTTTCTTTTATCGTTATAATCCTGCAGGTCATACAGAGGCTGTTCTTTCAGTAGCATTCAGCCCAGATGGACGACATCTGGCCAGTGGTTCTGGTGATACTACTGTTCGATTCTGGGACCTTAATACTCAATCTCCATTATACACATGCACAGGTAGGGTTTGCTCTCGGTTTAACTATTGGTTTTGTGTTCTTTCTGCATGTGGGAATAGATCCCACATAAATGTTTAAGCTTCGTAACTAGTAGTTGTGCGATATTCTTTGCGTTGTCCTGCCCATAATCTGTTATGAAATCATATAGATTCAGAAAACTTGATGTTATTGTGCAGAGAAAGATGGATTTAATATTAGATTCTGGAAGGAGGAAGAAGGCATTGTTATCCTTCTTGTTATGTAAATAATTTAATCAAACATGGGCAGAGCAGACCAAGGGATGGGCAGAGCAGACCCTGGAGTAATCCACGAGGATTTCTGCATGTAGTGTACTTAAGAAAATTTGTAGTTACTGATGGCAACATGGGTGCTATTTGATGTTTGACAGTCACTAATCGCCCTCTTACTGCCCTTGTACACTGCATACCCTAGTGATTATAGACTAGAAGGTGTATTAGTTAATGTTCAATGCATTTTCTCAGTAGTTTTGTGCAGGAAGTGCTTTACTTTTTATATTTTGTATACAAATCTTGTCAATTTGGCTACTCCTGTCCCAGAATTCAAAACCTTTGCAGAATTGTGTCTATTTGTTTTTCCTCAGAGAGAATTGTATTGATAATAAGAAATAAAATATATTCTGTACATGCAAGATGCATTCCCAACCATCCAAGAATGGTTTTCAAAAAAGAGCAACAGCTATTACTCTGATAATATCCTGAAGGAGCATCCCTCATAAAGAGAAAATGAACAAAAGGTTCCACTACTACTGATCACAGTAAAAAAACAGCTCACCATCTGGGACTACCTCTCTAAAATAAGATATCATAAAGTTCTGGAAACAAAGTCAAATACATCATCTATAAACATAATGTCCAAACAGCCCGGAAAACTAAACATTATCAAACGAAAACAGCAGCACAGATGGTGTGAAACACAGCCCCCAGTAACCTCATCATTGAATGACAGCAAACATCTGAAAAGAAGAAGTGAGCAGCACTTAAAGTAGCATAGATAAAGCCAGCTTTCTCATGAAGAATGGAAGCAAGACTACAAGATAACAGTTATGGAATAAACTGTCTGACAGATTCCTGGGTGTGCCCCTGCCATGATTCCAGAACAGTCCATGTACCAGCATCCGGAGATAAGCCAGATTTGGAAAGGAAATCTGCATCTTTGTTATTTACCCTGCACACGTGAGAAATAAATTGTGTTAAAAGCATCCCAAAAAAGTACAACTTCCTCCAACATGGGCCTCAAGAACAGATTCAACATCCTGCTTTCCCTATTTACCAATTTGATTATCACCATAAATGTGAATATGAAAAACTCCTTTTTCAGCAGCAATCTTCAATAATAACTTTAAAGCAAACAGCTAAGCATAATTATTGGTTCACCCTCCTAACCCTGCCTTGAATTTGTAATAGTGATTACCATTCAGGAAGAGAAGTCCTCCAGCCCCACATCTTGGCGGGGATCCTTGGCTATCCTAGTCAAAGAAAGCCCATGCACCAGACTTGTCTATTACCATCTCAAGATTCAGAAATAATTATTTTCAGCTTCTTTTCTATAGCTGTCACTGTTCTTTTTGACCACGTGCTTTATGTGTATTTTTTCCAGCAAAGTAAAACAGAAATGGCTGTAACAAACCAAAATGTTTGATTTTTTGAAAGATAAAGGTTTGTAGTTCACTTTTTCGTTCATCATTGGAAATTTATGCTGTAGGCATTATAGGATTTGAGAATGCCTTGTGGCAAACTATTGCCATCAGCTGAAGGTGGTGTTGATGTTTTGGTAGCTTTGGGAGTATTCTCACATGTGTGGGGCTCTATGGGCTTGTTGATGGGCTTTGTGGGCTTGTGTTGGGACTTCACACCCACATGTGTGATTGACACGTCTAATTTAATGTTGAGTGGTTTAGGGGCTTCTTACATGATCTTTTGAGTCATATAAAGGGAGATCATGTGAGAAGGTGAAACATAAGGATGATGTGATTCATTCTTGGTGATAAGTGTGGTTGTGGTCACCTCAGCCAGCTATGGAGAGGGGTCGAGTTAGGCCTCAGTTCTACAGATTTCTTGTTTTGGGTAGGTAGCTTGGAGAGGAGGGCTGAGTAGGGCCTGGACCCAACGACAAAGAAGAGAGGAACCTTGCTGCTGGTTATTCTGCTGTTTCGGAAGTGTTTGGGCAGGTGTACAGGGCAGCTGCAGGTGTTCTGGGAAGCAAGGAAAGGCAGCCGCCTGCTCTTTGGTGGCTCGGCCTGCTAGAAAAGGGTAGCCACAGCCTAGGAGAGGATCGGCCTGCCAGTTCTGAGGCTCGGCCTACAAGGAGAGAGCAGCCGCAGCCTAGGAGAGGCTCGGCCTACAAGGAGAGAGCAGCCACAGCCTAGGAGAGGCTCGGCCTGTTAGTTTGGGGCAGCCACAAGTCTCTTTTGTGGGAGTCTGGACAGTCTGAGGTAGCTGGCAGTTTCAGGAAGCCCAGCTGCTGAGTTTTTGGGGGAGTTCTTCAAGCAGCCGTTGAGGGCTGTCATAGCCGCAGACTGGAGGGCTAGTACAGTGGCCTAATCACAGACTTGAGGGCTGATTTGAGGGCTGTTACAGTAGATTTTGAGGTCTGCTACAGATAAGGTTTTGGGGCTGTTATAGTCAGCATAACAGCAGGTATTGGGACAGCTTTTATGGCTGGTATAGTCAGTTTGAGAGGACAGGACTGATCAGCAAGTAGATTTTTGATCTCAGTACAGCAAGCAGAGTTTAGGCACAGAAACCGAGGAGGGTTTCTGCAGTGATTTTGTCAGTGTTTTGGCATTTTCTTTTGTGTAAGAAAGAAAGGGCCATTTTCCCCAATACGGGAGCCCTTTGTTCTGAGTTTAAGGACAAGTGATTTGGGCATAAGATTCCTGTGTACTTGTGTATGATTCAATTGCTAGTTTTACTTTTCGCTGTGCTAAGTTGTTAGGCATCTCAGTGTGTTTATGTTCACAGTTCAGAATGTGTGATTTCTGTGTGTATTGTTGAGAACCTAGACCAGACTTGAGGTGTGATCAAAATTTAACATGGTATCAGAGCCGAGGCTTTGAGAAGGGCAGTTGGATCTGAGTTATTTACACAGGAGACAACTCTGAGAGGGAGTTGTAGCAGTGTTGAGGTGGTAGCTCTAAGAGGGAGCTATAGTGACTATAGCAGATGACAGTAGTGTTGAGAAGACATGGAGCAGACAGTTCAAACAAAGAGTTGTGGACTATTGCAGCTTGGTGGTGTGGCAGATTGGGAGTTTTGGTGGATTGGTGGAGAGCTCGGTTCACAGCAGTATGTTGTGTGGTAGATTGCCAACACCATGGATGGACTTCTGGTGGCTTGTTGTAGCGAGTTGCGATGGGTGCAACTAGGGTGCTTTGGCACCGGCGAGATAACTTCGTGTGTATGGCAGCTGGATGAGATTGAGTCTTCATCGGGCCGGAGAGTTGCACATTTGACAGTGAGTCAAGGTGCGATAGTGTATAAGGTATTTGACCTAGGAGGATGAGGACACTTGCATAGATGAGTTGCCGAGGTCTAGAGTGGACTAGACTGAGTGTCCAACCGTAGCTTGGGACTGTTTCAATGAGAGGACACAGGTTTAGCTGCAGCGTGTGCGAAGACACAGAGAGTTCTGTGACTTGGATGATGGACTTGGGCAGATGTTTATTGGATGGTCATGACTCGGGTAAGTGGGATGCTTGCCTTGGGAGGATTGCACGGTTCTTATACAGTGGGAGCCACCGACATATGATAGGAGCACATGATTTGTTCGAGAGCTTCATAGAGTCTGACTCAGGTATATACGTGGAGCTTGGTATGTGGACCAGGCATGCAGTGTAGGGATCTCGAACAATGTCATTTTGGATGGAGTTAGGAGATGTGTTGAGGGTGACAAATGTGCTATGGGTGCCAGAACCGAGGAGGAGTGTGCTTTCAGTCTTAGCGATTGAGAAGAAGGGATATGCGGTTTTGTTCCGGGATGGACAGGTGCTATTCATGCCTGGAGGATCTATCTTAGATACAAGAGTGGTTCTTGGAGTTAGAGAGAGCAACTTGTATAGGTTGAAAGGCTAGCCTATGCGAGCTATGGCCAACAATAGCAGAGTGATAGTGGATAGGGAGTAGGTAGCTCCAAAGGTTGTGCAGACTCAAAGGGAGCCCGACTTTAGAGGGAGTCAACAAGCTCAAAGGGAGAGTCAACCGTTTAGAGGGAGTCAACCTTCAGGTTTAGGGGGAAGAGAGGAGTCTCCCAAGATTGTCAAGAAGGTGTCATGGATTGAGATGGCTAGGTAAGATGCTTAGAAGCAGGAGGCTTCCAGGAACAACGTGTCTTCCAAGAAGGGACCATGCCATACAACAGGATTTGCTTCGGTGACAGAGGAAGCAACCAATCAGATTGATTGGAGAGCAACTGTGATAGTGGATCCAATGCAGGAGACATAGCTACTTGTAGTATGGGAGACAAAGCTACTTCCTGGAGTATTCTGACATGTGCGGGGCTCTATGAACTTGTTGATGGGTTTTGTGGGCTTGTGTTGGGGCTTCACACCCACATGTGTGATTAACAAGTCTAATTTAATGTTGAGTGTGGTTTAGGGGCTTCTTACATGCCCTTTTGAGTCATATAAAGGGAGATCATGTGAGAAGGTGAAACATAAGGATGATGTGATCCATTCTTGGTGATAAGTGTGGTTGTGGTGACCTCAGCCAGCTATGGAGAGGGGCTGAATTAGGCCTCATTTCTGCAGATTTCTTGTTTTGGGCAGGTAGCTTGGAGAGGAGGGCCGAGTAGGGCCTAGACCCAACGACAAAGAAGAGAGGAACCTTGCCAGTGGTTATTCTGTTGTTTCAGAAGTGTTTGTGAAGGTGTCTAGGGCAGCTACAGGTGTTTTGAGAAGCAAGGAAAGGAAGCTGCCTGCTCTTTGGTGGCTCGGCCTGCTAGAAAACGGTAGCCGCAGCCTAGGAGAGGATTGGCCTGCCAGTTCCGAGGCTCAGCCTACAACGAGAGAGCAGCCGCAGCCTAGGAGAGGCTCGGCCTGCTAGTTTGGGGCAGCCACAGGTCTGTTTTGTGGGAGTCTGGATAGTCTGAGGTAGCCGGCAGTTTCAAAAAGCCTAGCCGCTGAGTTTTTGGGGGAGTTCTTGGGGCAGCCGTTGAGGGCTGTCATAGCCGCAGACCGGAGGGCTAGTACAGCAGCCTAACCACAGACTTGAGGGCTGATTTGAGGGCTGTTACAGTATATTTTGAGGGCTGCTACAGTTAAGGTTTTGGGGTTATTATAGTCAGCATAACAGCAGGTATTAGGACAGCTTTTATGGCTGGTACAGTCTAAGAGGACATAATGAGGACTGATCAGCAAGCAGATATTGATCTCAATACAGCAAGCAGAGTTTAGGCACAGAAACCGAGGAGGGTTTCTGTAGTGATTTTGTACGTGTTTTGGCATTTTTGTTTGTGTAAGAAAGGACCATTTTCCCTGGTACGGGAGCCCTTTATTCTGAGTTTAAGGACAAGTGATTTGGGCATTAAATTCCTGTGTACTTGTGTATGATTCAATTGCTGGTTTTACTTTCCACTGTGCTAAGTTGTTAGGCATCTCAGTGTGTTTATGTTCACCGTTCAGAATGTGTGATTTCTTTGTGTACTGTTGAGTAGCTAGACCAGACCTAAGGTGTGATCAAAATCTAACAGGTGGGGCACCATTTGCTGTTTGCCGTAGGCAATATAACAAACTGATGATGGTTAGAACAAGATAATTCGTAATGCATATTACTTCCCGATGAATAGAAACTTAGGAGGTAGAGATGGATGACAAACTAAAATTTGCTTCTGGCGGTGACTGGTTGTTGTGATTGGAGTAGTACCACTGTTATTGTTTTAAAACTATAACTCCTGTGATATTAAAATCCCATGTATATTGGACTGTGGTTCTCTTTGGCGGTTGATAATTGCATTTTTAAAATTATCTTTCTGTTTGTGTTTGAACTTTGAGTTCTTTAAAGATAAATGTTTGTACTTCGGTTTTTCGTTCATTATCTGAAATTTATGCTGTAGGCATTGTAATAAAGTCAAAATGGTTAAAACAAGATCTTGCATAACATATATTGCTTCCTAATGCATAGAGACCCAGAAGGTAGAGATGGATGACAAAATAAAATTTGTTTCTGGTTGTGATTGGAGTTGGACCACTTGGTTGTGACTGGATTAGGAGTCAGGACCACTGTTATCATTTTTAAACCACAATTCCTGTGATATTAAAATCCCGTGTAGATTGGACTGTCATTGTCTTTGGTGGTTGATAAGTGCATATTTTCTCTGTTTGTGATGCTAGTGAGCTCAGATTGTTTTTAGATTCAGTTGTTTGATTTCTGCTTGCCATGTTGCAATTGTCTTTACATTCTTCATTCATTTTGTAGGGCACAGAAACTGGGTTCTTTGCATTTCATGGTCACCGGATGGGAAACAGCTTGTCAGTGGCAGCAAAGATGGAGACCTACGAATTTGGGACCCTGAAACTGGGAAGGCATCAGGCAATCCACTTAATGTAAGATTATTGTTATCTTATTGACTCTAACATTGATGTTGTTTCCTATGTTTAATCTGATTATTGATTGAGAGATCAAACATGAAAAGTCTATTTCTCCTTTCGTTATGTTTTGTCCAAACAAAAATTGCTTTCCAGTATGTTGTGTTTGATGTTTAATTTGTCATGAAATACTTGGTTATTTCAGGGCCACAAGAAGTGGATTACTGGGCTTGCTTGGGAACCTGTACATCTGCAAGCCCCTTGTCGCCGCTTTGCCAGTTCAAGTAAAGATGGCGATGTTCGTGTTTGGGATACTGCCCTAAGGAAGTGTGTGATGTCCCTAACTGGCCATACACTTGCAGTGACTTGTGTGAAATGGGGAGGTGACGGGATGATCTATTCCAGGTATTGATTAATTTCTACTTTAATGGATAAATCAAACATTTCCACCAACATGTCTGTTGCTTGTGTTTCTCTCTTAGTTCATCATAGATAAAGGAGTGCACATATAAGAAGAAGTTGAAGAAAGTTTACATATATAATTGTATATAGGAAAGAAAGAAAGAAGAAATTATATTAATGTCTACTAGTGACCAAAGATGGGTCAGTGGGAGTCACGTGTACATCCAGTATCAATAGCCAAACAGGGAGTGCATAGGGCATCTCCTCTTGAGGAAATGACCAAGACAATGCCTTCAAATCAAAGCAACTACATTGGTCTCTTCTTTTGAGTCTTGACCTTGGAGCTTCTACACTTATTTGTCTCATTGTATTTTGGTTAAAGGTGTGAGCAAATCATAAAACAGATATGTGAACAATGTTTCAAGTATGTTTGACAGATGCTGTTTTTTTCTTCCCATGGTCACATGATTATAATGTGATGTAGTTCACAGGACTGCACAATCAAAGTTTGGGAAACTTCTCAGGGGAAGCTGATTCGTGAATTGAGGGTATGTCTATTTCGTATATTCTGTTTTTCTATATTTTATCCCTCTCTTTTGACTATCATACCATTTGCTTAATAAAGTTCTTTTTTAACATATTTATGATTTCTTGTAACTTTGATGAGGCAACATCAAGTATGGAAGATAAGATAAGATAATGATCAACTACTAAATCCTAGTAGTTGAGGTGAACAGGTGGTGGATTTAATTAGGATTTGAGTATAATGATCAAACTATAAGATAAGATAAGATAATTTTATTAATGTCGAACGAATGACCACAAAAGTAGGTCAATGGGACTGAAGATTACAACAAGTGTGAGTACAATGTGGGAGTGCAAGCTCAATTCCTAGATAATTCTGAGAATAACATAAAGAAAGAAACCTAAAGTAGTGCATCCTCAAAATGTATATAACCGTGACAAAAGTATGGTGATCCAACATTCTGTGTAGAGTTCAGAAGAAAGTAGTACATCAAAATGTGAGCTGATAATTTTCAGAAGTACGAAGATGCTAGTAATTTGTTGTGAGGTTATGAAAGTATTATTTTAATTTGTGCCAACTTTTTTTCCCAATGCTATGATGTGGTCTGGCTGATAATATTTAGCTTGCTGGTAATCTGGTAATGAAACATGAAAGTTGTACTGGATGCATACATCATTCGGCAGAATGTCCTAATGTCAGATCAGAGAATATCCAGCAGAGCATGATCTTTATTGTTGAAGGCATACAGAGTTTTCTAAATTCCACTGATAATTAATAGTGTCAACTTAACTTTGGCTGTAACTTTTCCTTTCCAATACTCAATATGGAAGGTTGTTCATATTGTCAAGGTTGTACATGGATCCAAAATAATGAAGCTTCATTCAACATAATGAAAATCTACATCTGGTTTTCATGTTTATCGTTCCTAGGTTGATTTGCTTAATTTTCACATGTTCTCAAAAAACTTTGATTCTTGCATCCATACCGAGTCAGATAATAGGCAGTGTGCATTAAGGGCTAACATCCATTTGATGTTCCAACTAAGTTGCACGAAACATGGAAGCATTTAGAAGTTTCCGAAATGGAAACGTTTGGAAACACGACCCCATATATATATAAGACATTATCTTGCAAGAAAAAAAGAATGATACACATAAATGACATTTTAGAAGGAAAACCATGCCTATATTAACATGAAAGGAGTTGTGGCACACAGTTAGAGGAGTAATGCCTTGTATGAGGACACATGGATGCAACCATGGAATAGGAGCATTGGACTAACATCTTGTTAGAGAGTGCAACATCCTAGAGGAGAGGCATTAAACCTTAGGAGAATCATGCCTTGATAGCATTTCATCATGGGTGTTGGATAAACCTTACTATGACACTTGTACATCCTTGTATTGTAGAGAGAAGTGTTATCAGAACTGGACCTGACGACCCCAAAAATGTGAAACGGTGGACATCGAGGTACATAGAGGGCTTGCTGCTCTTGATTAAATGCCAGTTCCATACCCTCATACATGATAGAATCCAGTGGAAATGTTGCAATCTTGCCAATCCTGAAACCTTGAAAACCGTTAAGTCTACTGAATTTTAAATGGGACTTAAAATTCTACTTTCTCCATATGAATTCCAATGAGGTTGTAACCACTCTCAAACATCCTGAAACAATTAATGGTAATGTTAAAAATTTAAGTAAAAGGATGAAAATGAAAGATAAAGGAGAATGTCACATGAAAGATAAAGGAGAATGTCACTTAAGAATTTAACATTACCATTAGTTATTGGGGTGGGTGAAATTGTGATGATAGTTAATTGAGCACGTGGACAGATTTAAAATGTTTATTAGTGGTTAATGAGGGGATATTTTTCCACCTAAGGGACCCACGACTCTCTTGGTCGCTTGGATGGGCCCACAAAACAAAAACTTTTTGCGAAAATGGCTGCCAAATGCGTTGAAAAGGCTTAGAAACACTGTCGACTGTTTGTACGGCTTTTCCAAATCGGGAAAGGCCATACGAAACGGTCGGCGATGTTTCCAAGCCGTTTCATACCTGTTTCGGCGTTTCGGTCTGTTTCGGGTATCGGTATTAAGTTTTGGCTCAAGCACATGTGTTTATATCATTTACTGTTTAGCATTACTTGAACCATACACAATGACTGCAACAACAATAACTAGCTGCAGTAAACCAAGATCACAAGAAGAATAACCATGCACAAGAACACAAGAAATATCTCGGGAGACCCTTCTACATAAGGGAAGCAAACCCAACAATCCTTTGCTATATTCTCAAGAGAAGATCCCCCATCCACCACCAAACCTAGCACAGAAAAGGGTGCTGCAATTCTCATAATTTCAGACCTCAACTTCTGAAATCATGAGATGACACAATGATCAATGTGTTTCCTCAATGGGGATTCACCTTTATTTATACAAAACTTATCACATCAAATGATGTGTCTATTGGAACAATAGGACCGACCTGTACAACTTAATAATATAATAAATATAATTAATAATTACAATATTAATTATATTTACATGGTGGGGCCGACCTATACCCTTTACAACATAATTAGGGTTACATGTAAATCTTACTCTTAGACAATATAGCAAGGATCTCACACGTCCACTAGTGCTCAGCCACTAGGAACATGTCCACCTGTGCTCAATCACATGGACATCCTATTCAACAGATCTCTATCTCAACCGAGTCCACAGGAGAATCATCTGTAGTACCATCTCAAGCCTGACTTAACTGAGTCCACAAGGCAAAAGACCACACGTCATAACAACTCAATGCAGAGTCTGACGCACATCCATCACATGGGCACCTTCACCCCACATAGGGGTACACATCCTCTCATCTCAATCTAGAGAGGAACGACACACCCATCTCATGGGCATCCTCACCCCACACAGGGGTACACATCGTCTCATCTCAGTCCAGAGAGGAACAACACACCCATCACATGGGCGCACCCAACACATGGGCTTTCTCATAGGTTGACTCAACTCAATCTCAGAGGAGAACGTGTCCTGGAGGATGTCTCACGAAGCTGCAATCATCAACACTCCCTCTCAACTAGGGAGGCATTCTCCACCAGGGCAAGTCTCTCACGAAAGTACTTGAATTTCGTCCTGACAAGTGGGTTGGTGAAGATATCTGCAATCTGCTCATGTCTAGGAAGGTACTGCACATGTACTGCTTTCCTCAACACCATGTCTATGATATAATGATATTTTATCTAAATGTGTTTCGATTTATCGTGAAACACAGGATTCTCAGAGAGCTTCACACAACTCTGGTTATCGCAATAAAGAATGGTAGGATCTATCTCATGATCAAATAAATCTGTCAGGATCTTGTGAAGCCACACTGCTTCGCTAACTGCCACACTCAATGCTATATACTCTGCTTCTGCGGTACTCAAGGCCACAGAGCTTTGTTTCTTGCTGCACCAGGAAACCATGGCAGACCCCAATGTAAAACAACAACCGGATGCGCTCTTTCGGTCCACTGTGCTCCCTGCCCAATCTGAATCGGCATATCCCTGCAATCGCATGTCTACATTGGAGGCATATCTCAGGTCATATCCAACTGTGCCTCGTAGATATCTCAATACATGTTTCGCTGCTATCCTGTGAGTCTGTCTCGGTTGACTTATGAATCACGAATCCCTTTGGCTACTCGATGTAAACAGTAAACTCCTTCCTCAATCTCACCATTGAGAAAGGCTGTCTTTACATTCATCTGATGTAGTTTCCAACCCATAGATGTAGCTAGTGTAATGATAGTACAGATGGAAATGTATCGGGCTACAGGAGCAAATGTCTCCTCATAATCAATTTCCTCTACCTGTGAAAATCCTCTGGCTACAAATCTTGCTTTATACTTCTCGACAGTTCCATCAGCTGCATACTTGATCTTATAGATCCACTTGGAATTCACTACAAACTTCCCTTCTGATCTCAGAACAATATCCCACACATCATTCTTCATGATGGACTGATACTCTTCTGTCATGGCATCTTGCCATACCTGCTTACCTGCTGCTTCCCCATGACAAGAAGACTCGGTATCAATGTTGTGGTTCATGGCTGAAAAATAGCTCGAAAATCTCTATGGTCTCTTGCTCTTTCGGAATGTGCCTCGAGGAGCAGCATGTCCCTCTGCCTCTTGCAGAGTTTGTCGAGCCCAAGCAGGCCTTTTATGGCCTACTGCAATGTCTCTGGGGATATCAATTGGAGCAACTGGATCAACTGGAACAATGGTTGTCTCCTTCTGAACTGCTGAAGGGGGAGAAGGTACTATCTCTTCCTTCTTCTCAAATATCTCGACTCTCTTTGAGTCAAGTGATTCCCTCTTGAAGTCTGAAGGATAGGCATCTTCCTTTTTTTGTGTTGCTAACCTGGAAACATCTCATGTCTTCTCAGGTCCTCTATTGCTTCTACAGGATTTTGCTGGCCTCTCATACTAGGATAACAACCAACAAAAAAAAAAATGGATTCCCGTACCAGGGATAATGGTCCAAGTCATGAGGGCTTGGTCTGCAATCATGCTCATTCTTGCTTTCAGTCCTCCTGAGAAGGTTGAGATAGAGGAGAACTCCTCGTCGTTCTTGCTTGCATTCCTTGACTTCTTTTGAGGTGGCTAATGTTGCTTTCTTTGCACATTATTAGCTCAAAACGAAAAATGTCTTCAAACTCAGATCTGCCTTTGTTCACTTGCTTATGAGACTGCTTCAGGGCAGGCTTCAATATTTGATGATTTGTCAAATGGATGACACATCCATTTCTTCATCATTTTCTGATTCTCTGGAAATGAATTAGTACTCGAGACTATTCTTTTCCTTTCAAATAAAACACAGTACATCTTCTCTATCCATCTATGATTGCAGTGGCAGGTCAAGATCTTTTATAAAGACTATCTTCTTCCTTGACAATGTTCCTTATTACTGAATGCTAGTTATGACTCCATATTCACAATGTTCATGTCTCTTAACCATAATCTCAACAATCCAATTTATTGCAAGGAATCTTTTAGCCAATTATACTAATACACAAGGAATTCAAATCTTAATTGCAATTATAACAATCCAATTTATTGCAAGGAATTCAAATCTTAATGTCACAATTTGATCTTCCCCGTTACTCCGGGAGAGTAACAAGTTACCCTCCCAAGGTGAACCTGAATGAAGTGAATTCTTATCGTGGTGGGCTTGGGTCACTACTGTCCCTTCCGAAACTAGGGGGAGAACCCATAGTGCGATAGTTTGTTCTCTGTGAATACAAACAAATATGAAAAGGAATTTGATTGGATCCAGAACCAGATTAAGTGGACAGAGGGTTTGATAAAAAAATCTTATTACATGGTTCCAAGTAATGTCTGTGAAACTCTATCTTAGACATTGATTAACCAAGCCTTTGAAAGAAATTTTGGATTATCATCTTGGCAGCTCACAATTCTCCCCCTAACATATTTCCTGCTGCATTTGTTTTTACAGACTTCTCACTGTTCACTGAATTTAACTCTTAAGCTTAACATTGTTATATTTTGCATTTTGTTGCTCTCTGTTTTTTTGCCCTAGAATAATATAATTTATCTAATTTTCTAAAATGGATGTGAGCTATTGTGTTCGGCTTAGGGTTTTAACCAGTGTTATCAGAACAGACCGAATTGGACCAGAATTGGCTGGTTCAGACCAGTTTGGAGGGTCTTCACTTTGAATTGGTCACTGAACTGGATTTTACTGGTTCCTTACCTTATAAAAAATGAACAAAAAACAAAAAATAAATAAAAATAAGCGCCCTAACCCTACCCTAAAACCTAATTTGCAGATGATGGCTTATCCTAGATGGACTTAAAGCTGCTTCTACCACCATAGGATCTGGTCAATGGTGTTGGACCTTTAAGGGTATTCAGTTGAGATGCTGTGCATACCCATACTGAGAATGTAGAGGATCTAGATTCAGACAATTATGCAGTATCATTTGATTGTATCACTGTAGACCGTAGCATGATTATTTTTGGACTCTAGAGGCCATTTAGAGCCTTAGTGTTTATGTTTTCTTTTTTCAGATATGTATTGCACTCGGTGCCATTTTTCTATTTTACTCTTACATGGTATATACATGATAAATCTTTGCATATTTTATGTCTAATGGTTTGAATTTATGTTGATGTACATGAATATTTATATTTTTTTCAAAGTTCGAATATTTTATGTATTTTTTGTTTGACCAGTTTTTTTTCTTGTTCTAGTCTGGTTCCAGTTTTTGGGGTTGACTGGTTAGGTTTTGGGTCCAGTAACATTGGTTTTGTTGTTCCTGAGTTTATAATTTAAGGCTCTAAAGTATACCATCAAGGCATCAGAAAAAGGTAGAGATAGTTGATGGGTAAAAAGACTAGTTTAATGGAAAGTGAGATCACAGTTGGTTCCTTAATTGTCTCTATCTAGCTTCCCAATGTTCTTGGATGCTAATATCCCTTTCAATTACAGCCCATGAATGTTCAAGTTCTACCCGTGTATTTGTTGTTTGTAAGATGGTATTGAATAAGTTTAACGCAATGCTTGTCTGATCTGATAGACCGGGTTCTATATTAGGCTGTCTGGTAACTGGAACAGTCATGAAAGCAAAGGGTTTCCTTTTTATAAATCAATTTTTTTTTCAAGGGTCGCAGATTTCTTGTTTGAATTAATAAGAAACAAAACTTCCAAATTATGAATCAATAGTATAACAGAAATGAAGGCCTTTTCTAGTATCTGAGTCAAATTTAAAAGAGACAGTGCATAGAATGAAGAAAGAAAAGGAAATATGTAGTTGTATAAAAAAAATGAGGCATCAATTTAAGAGTAATCTCATTTTATGCTAATAGAAGAAAGAAGGATGATAACTTCGAAGAAGTATATAATTTCAGAGTTCTAAAATGTTCATAGGTCTTATATCCGTTGACAACTGATACAGAGGAAAAACTGCAAATGGTTAGATAATCTGAATGTTCAATCACCACAATAGAAGTTAAATCATGAAATCATTTAACGAAGGTATGAAATAAAAGATGAAATGACAGAGAAACACATAACTCAGGCTTGACAAGATCTAGAATCTTCAATCTATATTGTATTAATTCTGGCAAAATGAAATTTTCTCTTTGCAATCCCCTCCAGAAAAAAGCCCTCTCTTAGTTTTGAAAAATTCTATTTATACAAAATTACCAATCTTAAGACGGTTGGTGATTTCCTAATTCCTAGTGACTAACTATTTGTTAAAAATAGATCAGAAACCGTTTGCATGATCTTCTCCATTTTTCTGTTTTCTTGAAAGTAAAGATCTTC